>JAPTJF010000451.1:0-50825 GCA_029339195.1 Micractinium sp. NFX-FRZ | reverse complement strand
CCCTCGGCCGCCGCGCCCGCCCAGCCGTCCTTCCCCGCCGCCACGGCCGCCGCGCCCGCGACCGCCACGGCCTCCCCGCCCCCCGCGCCCGCCAGGCTGCCCCTCCTCCTCCCCCTCACCAACGCTGCTGCCCTTCTCGTCTCCCACCGTCTCCCACTCGCCCTCCAGCTCTGCAGCCAGTGGGGCAGGCATGGCAGCTCAGTTCACAAAGTTGGGCTGCCATGGCACCGCCTTGGGTGTGCCCACCTGACCAATACAGGCATCAGGCATTGACGCACACAGGCACACACACAGCACACATGCGCTGTACTGGAGCTCAGCAGCTCCAGCCCTGCCATAAACTGTCCAACATCCCTTGCGGCACGCAAGCCGCCCTGCCACCCCACCAGGACTTGCCTCACCAGCCCCAGCCCTAGCCCATTCTGGCCAGCACCCACATCACGACTTATGCACCCCCCGCCCCCCACACGCGCACCCCGCCCCGCACCTCGCCGCTTCTCCTCCTCGTGCTCCGCTGCCGCCTTGTGCAGCTCTTCTCGCAGGTCCTGGGGGCTCAGCCGCAGGGTGGCCAGCTCCCGGTGCAGCTCAGACATGCCGTCAAAGGTGTGCAGCGTCTCTGCAGGAGGGAGGGGCAAAGGGCCAAGCAGGGAGATGTGGTTGGGAACGCTGGGCCCTCTCTGTGCAGCTCAGACATGCCATCAAAGGTGTGCAGCGTCTCTGCAGGAGCGGGAGAGGAAGGCGTACAACGCAGAGACAGGTGAGAACGCTGGGGCCTCAGTGTGCCGCTCCGGCATGGCCTCACAACACTGTGTGCAGCATCTCTGGAAGAGGGAGGGGCAAAGGGCCAAGCAGGAAGAGGGAGAGATGGATCAGAACACTGGGGGCTCTCCATGTGGGTCAGGCATGGTGGCCGCTTCACATGTGCAGCAGCCTCTCTGCGGAAAAGGGCAACAATGAGTAGCAGAGGCCGCACCCCACCCAGCCTGCCTGCCCGCAGCCCCTGCTCTCACCGGCAGTCGCCCCGCTGCGCGCCGCTTTCTTCAGCATGACACCGAACGCCTCCTGCTGCCGCTCCCGCGCCCGCTCGGCTTCCTCTGCTGCAGCAGCCTGCAGCACGCGCTGCTCGGTGACCACCTGTGTGCGGCCTGCAGGAGAAGGAGCAGGGGCACAGGGGGCAGGGCAGAGGGACGTTGGCGCACAGCAGGCAGGATAGAAGGCAGGGGGGCGGCATGGGAGAGCATGTGAGTGCAGGTTGCGAGGTGGCAGCTGCACAATGCAAGACCGGACTGCCAGCTGTGTTGCACACCAGCCAGCCCAGGCCCAGCTGGCAGGAACGTTCTCACGTTCTGCGCCGGTGGCCAGGCAGTCCCAGGTGTCACGCAGCGGGTGCCAGACGTGCGCCAGGTGGGCGGGCTGCTCGCTGGCGCTTTGGACGCGGTGGAGGGCAAAGCCGGGGGGCAGGCGGGCGGAGCTGCTGGGCAGAAAGTCAACAACCACCACTGCAGGGGGGCAGTGGCACGCGGCATGGGAGGCGGGGTTGGTTGGCAGCAGGCGGCGGCGGCAGCGGGTGCGGCAGCACGTGCTGGGATCTTGCCCAGCCTGCCGCACTCACAGCCCAAGCCCCACCCTGCCCTGCCCTGCCCAGCCAAGCGCTGCCTGCAGCAGATACCCTGCGCCACACCCACACGTCAATCATCCGTCAAAAGACGCCTCCTTTACATTCCCGTGTCGCTCGCTCGCACCGCCCCTCCCCGCCCATACCCCCCCACCCACATCCCTCGTACCCGTCACATCGTCCTTCAAGTGATCCTTCTTGATGGCCAGCGCCAGCAGGCGGTGCGCCGCCTCCTGCGCCGGCATCTCACGGCAGTGGTGGGCCGCCGTCTTGGGGTTGACGGCATCCCACAGCCCGTCGCTGCCCATGAGCAGGCGGCCGCCGCTGGCGGGCAGCGTGACCTGGCAGACCTGCATGCGAGGGCAAACCCAGGCTGGAGGATAGATTTATTGATGGGGGCAACGGCAACTCGTGTCGAGAGGCAGCAGTAGAGGCACGCACTACAGGCCATGGTTGAGCAGGTAGGCAGGCGCCAAGGCTGCGAGATGAACAGAACAGATTGTTGAGGGAAGGGCTCACCTCTGGTTCTGCTGTGACCACAGCGCCCGCCTCAGCGTCCCCGATTGTGCGGGCCATGTTGAGGCCGCCAGGCCACACCCTGCAGAGACGGCGGCGGCGGCAGCAGCAGCAGCAGGGCACAGGCAGGCTCAGGAGAGAGAGGCGGAGGAATGCTTGGAAGGCGGGAAGGCACGCACATGGAGGAAGGGGCGGCATGCACAGCGTGGGGTAGGCGAGGCAGGCAGAGAGACAGGCAGGCAGGCAGGCAGGCGGCGGCTGGAGGGCCGTGCCGGGCAGTGCCGGGCAGTGCGTACAGCTCAGCAAGTCAGAACAGCGCATACCAGCAGCCCAAAACAGCAACATCCATGGCTGGCCCAGCAGCAGCAGGTCAGGAGGCATTGGTTGTTCGCTAGCTTTTTCCGCTGTGCCGCATGTGTTAGGGGGCGCCAATGCCTCACCTGATGGGCCCGGCAGGCTTCCCGTCCACCGAGGACGGCGCGATTTCGTGGCCCGCCGCCAGGCAGCGGGCCACCTCCTCCTTGCTGTCCTCCAGGCGGTGGGTGGCGCTGATCTGCAGGAGCAAACAAAGATTGCAGCAAACAATGATTAACAATTCATGATTAAAAGGCTTTGTGAGGGCAAGAGCGGGAGGGAACACAGGCAGCGTGGCACATCCCCCACGCTGTCCCATAGCCGGCGGATGGCGCTGATCTGCTCTGCCCCAGTGTCCAGGGGCAAGCGCAGCAGCTGCTGGTGTGTGTGTTGACACACTCGCAACTCTGGGCCAACAAGCAAAACAACTGCTGCTGCCGCCTTCCCAATCACCTGCAGCACCTCGCCGCCAGTATCTGCTGGTGTGCTACCCACCAGCCACTCTGGATACTACCAAGCAAAGCATCCACGTCGCCCTTCCCCACACACCTGCAGCACCTCGGCGCCGGTGTCCAGGTAGGCACACGAGTCGCCCACGTTTGCCACCAGCAGCTCCCAGCCGCAGGCAACCGCCAGGGTGGCGGTGGTACCGCCGCGCTGCGGCCAGCGCCGCTGCGCGTCGGCGTCAATGGCTTGGAAGGCGGTGTGGCAGGCCTGCGATGGAGCAGGGGTGCGGGCAGGGGGTGGGGGGTGGGGAGGGAGCTACAGGGAGCGGGCGCGGGCAGGTGGAGGAAGGCGAGGGAGGGGAGGAGAAAGAGGATGAGGGCGAGGCTTGGGTTTGAACCCTTTGCAGAGCGCACGCCAGGGGTAGTTGTGCACGGCGTGCACACGCTGGGCCAGCGCCCGGTGACTTTCTGCATGTGCATGCTGCACTGTGGACGGTCGCAGACACATGCGGCGCAGCATGCACAGCAGCAGTGCAGCACACCTGCGGCAGTCGCTTCATGAGCGTGGCCTGCAGCCGCCACTGAGCCACCTCCTCCTCGGTCAAGCCTTCTACTTCGGGCACGTCCTGCAGCCAAAACACACAGAAAAGGGAGGCGGCAGCGGCAGCAGGTAAAGACGAGGGATCATGCATGCATGCTGCGGAGTGCTGTGCCGAGCAGCACTCCTCACACAGCCCCCCCCACCCCCCCCCACCCCAAGGACGACACCCAGCGGCAGCCACGCGCCCAGCCTGCTGCCGCCTGCCCCCGCAAGCCCTTCCCCCGCCCGCTGACTCTGCACTTAAACCACCCTCTCCCCTTGTTCTCCTGTGCCTTGCTTGCTGCGGCAACGAGTGCTGAGGTTCCCGTTGTATTAAGACTGGGCCCCACCTGCAGCGGGACTGATGAACTGTCCACCTCAGCCATGACCGCCTTGAGCAGGTTGTTGGAGGCAAAGGTTGCCACCTGGCGGCCGCCGTGGCCGTCAAACACGCCAAACGCGGAGAAGGAGGCCTCGCCTGCAGGGCAGGGAATTGGGGGGGAGTCCCATGTAGTTACGATCAATTGTTGGGCATAGCAAAGGCACACACGAGGGTCCCCGCCTCCAGGCACGGCAGGGTGGAATTCAAGCGGAAGAAAGGTTGGGATGAGTGGAGCGAGAGGGCGAACAGGGGAGGAGGCGGGCGCCTCTGACCACAGCCCATGTGCACACCTCTCTGCTCACACCGCCGCACACCCAGCATGCGCCAGCAGCAGCCCGCCGTACACACCAACCCACACACTCAGCGTGCACGCATGCAGGGGCGCACACACCTGCCACTCCCTCCAGCCCCCAGACGTTGGCCGACTTCAGCAGCCACTGATCCTCGCCGCCTCCCTGGTCCTTCTTGCGGTCCTTGGAAAGAGCCTCCCTCACGAATGGCCCGCTGCAGCACAGATGCAGCACGGCAGACGGCAGCGTGAGTTGGCAGTACAGTCAAGGGTCGGCAGCTGCATGTTAAGACGAAGTGGCACCGCTGGTAGGGCGGTGCGGTAGCGGGAGCAGTGCGGGCAGGCAGTGAAGAGCCCCGGCACAGAGAGTGGTGCGTGGTCAGCAGAACCAGTGGCTTTTATTTCCAGTGGCTTGCTTTTCCGCGCCACACCGGCTGGCACACACACGAGAAGCACATGCAGCATCTTACCTCCCCCAAGCAAGCAGCCGCTGCACCACCTGAAAATGACAACCAAGTGACAAGCCAGCACCCCCCGCCCACACCGACCTGCGCTGGCTCTGGGGCACCTCCTTCCCAAGCACCGTCTTGCCAGGTATCGAGGGCGCCGGCGGTGCTGCTGCTGCTGCTGCTGCTGCTGCTGCTTCCGACTCCTCCTCAGGCTGCGCCGCTGCAGCGGGGGCAGGCTCCTCTGCAACCGTCTCAGCTGAGGCTGCCCCCTCTGTGCCCGCCGCCTGCGGCGCCTCGCTGCCTTCAGCACCGGCAGGCTCCTGGGCCCGCTGCTCCGAGGCCGGCTGCTCTGGCGCCTCACTTTCTCCCTCGCCCGCCTCCTCGTCTGCATCCTCCTCGTCTGCTGCTGCGGCCGCAGCCGCCCCCGCCTTCTTTTTCTTTTTCTTCTTTTTCTTTTTCTTCTTTTGGGCAGCCCCCTCTTCTCCGCCCTCTGCAGCCTCTGCCTCCTGGCTGGCCTCCCCGCCTGCCGGTGCCAAGGCGGGCGCCCCAACGTCGTCCCCTTCTGTCGGCTGCGGCGTGAGGGGCGCCCCCGAGGTGGCTGCGCCTGCCGCCTTGCTGCTCTCAAGAAGGGAGCCGTCCAGCTCGGCCCTCACCATTGCATCTGGCTGCTGCGCCTGCTCGGGCGCCACCTCTGCTGGCGAGGCGCCGGGAGCGGGGGCTGCGGAGGAGGGCATCGTGCGGGGCGCGGGCGCTGCTGCCTTGGTGCCAGCCGGCGCAGGCGCTTCAGCTGCTGCGGGCTGCACAGGTGTCGCTGCTGCTGCTGCTGCTGCGGTGGCGGCGGCGGCGTCTACAAGCGCGTCGGTGCTACCGGGCGGGGAGAGCTGGATGCTGACTTGCAGGCGGCGGGTCGTGGCGTCAAAGCGCGCTGCCAGGTGCTGCCAGGTGCAGGGGCCTGCGGCATGTGGGGGATCAGGCAGGGCAGGGGCGATGTCTGTAGGCAGTCCTTGCAAGGTCAGCATTTGGCAGCCCCTACCGCACTGCCGCACGCCTTCCCGCAGGTGTGGTGTTCCCACCGCTGCCGCTGCCCGCTACACACCTTCCACAGGCGTGCGGAACAGCTCTGCGCCGGTCTGCTTATCGCTTAGCACCAGTTCAGCACTATCTACGCCGCCACTGGAGGTCGCCGTGCGTTCTAGAGAGAGAGAGAGGTCCCTGCAGCCCATCAAGTGGCGTGGGCGTGTCGGATGGGCCTCCACCCGAGGCCATCGGGCTCGCAGCGGATATTAGCAGCAACAGTGCGGGCAGCACGCTGGTACGCAGGTCAGACAACTCACTCTGGGTTTGTTGCTTTGTCTACCGAGAACTCGTGCAGAATCGCATCACCATCGTAGCGCATACATATCCACTGCATGTGCGCGATAGAATCTAGAAGCAGGGGAGTTGAGGAGGTGTCGCAAGCGAAGAGTGTGATGGCCTTGTGACTGTGTCCGACCAGCAGCTACAAGCGCAGCAGCTAAGTAAATTGTGTCCAGCCCAGCGCCCGACAGCGTCGGACTGAGGGAGCGAGCGCCCTGCTGTGCCTTGCTGGCCTACAAAGCAGGGTGGACTGGCATGACCCGCGAGCCACCCTGCCTTTGGACCTTGCTCACGCGCCGCTCAACCACAATTCAGCAGTTTTCCACGCGAGTTGCCCCGGCAGCCCTGCCTGCGCCGCCGGCTTGGTTCACAGGTCTTTGCGGCCTGCTGCAAGCATGAGAGCAGTGCAGCAAGCAGCCTTGGCTGCTCTGCGACAAGCGGCAGTGGACACGGTGCCGGCTACGAGGTGGGGAAGGCTGCTGACTAAATCAAGAGTGCATTATAGCCCTGAGCCGCCTTGCGCCTCCGCCCGCACGTTCCGTGGCACCGGGGGACGTCCGTAGGCTATGGGTTTGCACGTGGCCCAGCCGCGCGCCGCCGCCCACTCCTACCCTTGGTGACGGCGGCGGCTACAACGCCGCTGCCGTGAGCTTCTAGGCTGCCGTCGCCACCACCCCGCTTCCCCGGCTTCCCCCCCAGCAATCCTTCCACTCACCACCGCTCATACTTTGCACACAATCATTCGTGCTACGTTGCACCCCCCCTGCAGAGCTGCTGCCAAGCATGCAGCGGATGCCAGCAGCCTCTACACGCTTGCCCAGCTGGAGGCAGCTTCCAAGCAGAGCCTGCAGCGGCTGTCAGAGGTTGGGGAGAGCCTGAAAGCTGACCTGGCAGACCTGCAGCACCGCATCCCTCTGCTGGTGCGCTCAATCTGGGGAGCGCAGAGCGAGGCGGTGGTGGGGACGCTGCGCCAGCAGCAGGCGGCCGCGCGGCGGCTGATTGCGCAGTGGGAGGAGGCGGAGCACCGGCTGGTGGCTGTGGCCAACTCTCTGGCTACCCTCCAAAACGGGCAGGTGCGCTGACGCTGGGGCCGCGGGTTCGGGGACGCGGGTGTGTGCTAAGAGGGACGTGGGGCCGGCAGCGGAACATGTGGTGCAGTGGTGGAAGCTGTGTGAGGGCCGATGTTGGGCAGCGGCAGCTGGAAACATGCCTCACACATATGGGGGCAGGTGTCCTCTTGAGTGGGAGAGGACGTGTGCTTCGGCAGTGCCTGCGACAGCCTGGCGCTGCTCCCGCTGCCCTGCCTCTGGCCACCGCGCGCCAGCGCCCTCTGGCGTTCTCGCCCACCCCTGCCCCCGCCTCGCTCCCTTGCCCCCTTCCGCAGAGGATGGTAGCAGTGGGTGTGCCGCTGGCCGCAGCGCAGCTGTGGCCGCGCCCCGCCTACGCATACCATGCGCCCGCAGCCGCGCCGTCGCACCGCCAACAGCTGGGTGCTGAGCTCACGCTGGGCCAGCTCAGTGCCATGCTGGCGCGCATTGCAGCCGCCATGCGCGAGGAGATGGCCATTGCGCTGCGGGGTCTTTACCTCTTCTGCCTCTTCCTCCCAGCCGTCGTCACAGCCCCCGTGCTGCTGCTCTCCGACGCACACCGCGCGCGCTGGCTGGAACTGATGCGCTGGACCTTGGAGCAGGCGGGCCCCGCGTTCATCAAGTGGGGGCAGTGGGCCGCCACCCGCCCCGACCTCTTCCCGCAAGACGCATGCGATGCCCTGGCTGAGCTGCAAACAAAGGCGCCCACACACCCGTATGCGGACACCGTGGCGGCGGTGGAGGGCTCCTTTGGCCGGCCCCTCTCTGAGCTCTTTTCAGAATTTGCGCTGGAGCCAGTGGCCAGCGGCAGCATCGCCCAGGTGTACCGCGCGCGGCTGACGGAGCGCGGCGCTGAGCTGGCGGGGGCGCGCACGCGCGGCGGCCTGCTGCCGCTGCGCCGCCAGCGACTCTTCACCCCCGGGGGACACGTGGCGGTCAAGGTGCGCGCCGCCGCTACTTTTGTAGCCGCCTGTGCTGGGCTGGGGCGGTGAGCCGTTCACCCCCGGAGGTGCCTGGGCCGTCGAGCTCCGGCCTGCTCAGCTGCTCTCCGTGCTTGGTTGCCTTCTTGCCTTCATTTGCTTCTATTTGCTGCGCGCTGCCTTGTTGGTCCACCAGCTGGCAGCAGGATGAGGCTGCGTGTTTCAACGAGGGCCGTTGCCTTTCTGGGTGCTGTGATGAATTCGTGGGGGCAGTGTGCAAACAGCTCTCCACTCTACTCACTCAAAGTTTACTTTTGTTCTTGGATTTACCTTGACATTTGACGCAGGTGCGGCACCCCGGGGTGGGCATCCTGATGGAGCGGGACTTCACGCTCATGCGGCGCGGGGCGCAGCTGCTGGCGGCGCTGCCCCTGGTGGGCACCCCGCAGGTCAAGGAGAGCGTGATGCAGGTGGGGTGCTGCTGCGCATGCTGTACATGCTGTGCACGCTGTGTGGTGCGGTGCTGCAGATGCGCTTTGCATGCCACGCTGCGCGGTGTGCATTTTGCGAGTCAAAGGGAGTATGCCGTCGCTGGCCTGCTGCTGCGCACGCTGCCCTGCGTGCTGTGCCTCCAGCACACTGTGGCGTGCATGCTGTGTGCCGCCGGCCTGCCCGTCTCACGTGCCTGCCCACCTTCTACACTAGGCCCACCTTCATGAATGAACGCCTCCTTAACTTTTTCTTCCCTCCCTTGCTCATGTCCGCAGTTTGGCGCCCCGCTGCGTGAGCAGCTGGATTTGGTGACCGAGGCCGCCCACCTGGACGCCTTCTCACGCAATTTCCGCCACTGGAGCGGCGTCTCCTTCCCGCAGGTGCGCGCCGTGGTGTGTGCGGGGGGTGGGAAGCGGCGGGAGCGTTGTGGGGGGTGCAACGGGACATGGGCAGGAGGCAGCGGGCGGGCTGGATGGTGCTGGCGATGCTGAGCTGGGTGCCGCCTGCCCGCCGGGCGCTGGTTTGCGCCTCAGGCCGGGCAAACGTGCACCCCCCGCGCCTCCTGTGCCCCCGCCTGCTGCCTGCCTCGCTCCTCGCCCGCCCCAACCCGTGCGCAGCCCTCCAAACAGATTGTCGAGTGTGTGCTCCTTGCCCTGCCCCGCCCCCTGCAGCCCGCCGACGCCCCCCTGGTGTCGAGCGAGGTGCTGGTGGAGACGTTTGAGGAGGGGGAGCTGGTCAGCAAGTGAGTGGGGGGGAGAGTGAGCACAGCAGTGCTAGGGTTTAGGGTGTAATGGGACACTAAGGGGGGGAGCTCGTCTTAAAAGTGACTGGCAGGCCAGGCATTCTGGTAGCGACCACAGCTGGGCTTGGTGGGTGCGGTGCCACGCTGAAGGGATGTTTGCGATGGTGGAGACATGTAGAAAGGGCAGCTGTGCGGCGAGTGGGTGGAATGGAAAGGTGAACAGGCGCACATTGGCAGCGGGGGCTATTTGCAATAGGCCCTGGGTCCGCATCTGGAGTTTTCCTGGGTGGCAGGTACAGAAGCGCTGCCCCGCCCATCCCACCATGCCCTCAGTGCGCCGCCTGCAGCCGACCACATGCTCCTCCACGCCACACACGCTCTGTTTAACCCCTGCCCGCCCCCCGCCGCCCCCCGTGTGTGTACTGCCCGCAGGTACGTGGGCAAGGAGTGCCGGTACAACAAGCGGCTGGCCGACCTGGGCCTGCACTGCTACCTCAAGATGCTGCTCAAGGACAACTTCATCCACGCTGACCTGGTGAGACTCCCTCTCACTGTTGAGCTGGACGTGGAAGGGTGGCAGTGGGTGGGGTGGAGGCCGGCACACTGAAGGTGGCACCCAAAGGACATCCCTGAATGTGAATATAATTCACCCCCGCGCCCGCATCGCTCACCTCCCCGCCACCCCCCGCCGCCCCCGATCCCCCTGCCCCCGCCCCCGCAGCACCCCGGCAACATCCTGGTGCGCGAGGGGGAGCCGGTGCTGCCCGTGGGCGGCCTGGCCTCCCGCCTGGCCACCTACCTGAAGCTGCCCGACCTTCGGCTGCCCCGCCTGGTGCTGCTGGATGTGGGCATGATTGCCAGGCTGAGCAGCGAGGACCAGCACAACCTGGTGGGCTTCTTCAAGGTGAGGGGGTCAGGGCGGCTCCCTAGCAGCGACTGAGTGCAACGTGTAAGTACACTTTGTTTTGGGGGATGTGCGCATGATTGCCAGGCTGAGCAGCGAGGAACCTCGTGGGTGCTCCTTCAAGGCGAGGGGGTCAGGGCGGCTTAACACAAACCGTCGGTTGGGGAGATGCGGGGATGGTTGCCACTCTACATCAGGCGGGCCACGGCATGATGGAGAGCTGGGCTGGGCTGGGCTGGGCAGCGGCCAATGGCAGAACCACAACCCCCCTGATCCCCTGTTCCCTAACACCTCCTCTCCGCGTGCCCTCTGGCACAGGGCCTGACCAGCATGGACGGCGCTGAGCTGGCAGACAGCATCATGACCTTCACCGAGGAGAAGCCGCCCAACCCCAAGGCCTTCCGGTGAGCGCCTTCCGTTGTTGGGTTTGGCTGAACAGAGTCTAAAAGTGTATTCTATCTGAAGTGTGACCGGCTTGTGCATGTGAGCGCAGCTGCGCGCAACGCTGTGCTTCCCAGTCAGGCAGGCAACACGGCAGGCAGGTTGGGGCAGTCTGGCGCCAGCCTGCGCTGCGCTGCCCTGCCGCCCTCTCTGCTCCGCTCACCTCGCCGCCCGCCCCCCTCGGTGCTCTTGCAGCGACGACATGGCCCGCATCTTTGCCTCACTGGACCCCGAGCTGCTGCGCACCAACACGCCCGACGTCATTGCCAACATGATGGACACGATACGCAAGCACCAGGTCCACTTGAAGGGCATCGTGTCCACCGTCGTGGTGAGTGTTGTTGTTCTCAAGGCATGCAATCCGAGGGCTCATTGGGGGCGGGCAGGCACACTGTGCACCCGAGGAGCAGTGGTCCCCACTGGGGCGTGAGGGGATCCATTTGCAGGCTGCCAAAAGGGCGTGCCGTGCTGAACGGCGCGGCGTCTGCTGTTTTGTTGTCGCGTAGCTCCAGCATGGCTGGGCAAGAAGCGGGCCATGCCCAGCCGCTGCCAGATGTAGTGCAACAGCATGCCGTGCCTCTGGGCTGACCCAAGCACACCCCCTCTGGCGCTCCCACCCCAACCCGCAGATCACCACCATGGTGCTTGAGGGCTGGTCCACCAAGCTCAACCCCGACATACGCATCATGGACACTCTGCGCGACATACTGCCCACCAACTGGGGCACGCGCGTGGGCAAGACCATCGACCGCGCCTTCTCACAATCAGCCCTGCCCCTGGCCGCCCTCTGAGCGCGGGCGCGGGCGCCCATGCGGACCGCCTGCTCGCGTGCTCGCAGCCCTGCCCTGGCCGCCGCCCTCTGGGCGCCGCCGTCCCGCGGGGAGTGCGCCCGCCAGCCGCGCTCTGCTTCTGCTGGCCACGGCTGTCCAATTACCTGCGTGCCACCTGGCCCACCGCTTGCTGCTTAGCCCCTCCCCGCTTGTTCCTGGCCAGCGCCCCCCGCCCACTCCCTTCCCCTGCTCCTCCCCTCCTCTCCTCCCCGCCTTTTATCACTCTAGCGAATCTCTTTCTCTGCCTACCCCCTCTCCCGTCGTTGCACAACCTGCAAGCGCCCCCAAACGCATGCCGGGCGGCGGGCCCCCTGCCCTGCCCACCGCCTCCTTCCCTCCTCCGCCTCCAGCGACATGCCGTACACACCCAGCTACTCAGTTAAACAAAAAAACAGTCGGCGCTCTCTCGTTCTCGTCCTAGTCCGATGCACGCACAACCAGCCGCTGCTTTTTCGATGCGTTGGCACCGTTGGCACCATGGCGCAGCGCGCACCCTGCTGTGCGCCGCCCCCACAGAACCACCCAATCAGCTCCGAATGGGGGCCTTGCCCTCCTCTTCTCACAACGCTTGCCAGATACGTTTCGTTGCACACCGCATTGCTGCCCTCTTTTCCACCCTCCTCCCTTGCTTTGCCACGCCCGCCAGTGGCTGCTTGCACCCCTTACTGCACTCCTGCCACCCTCGGCAGGGCTTTTCATCGTACCGTCTACCCCTCAACAACACATCGTGCCTTTCACCGCAACCACTAGTAGTGGTTTGATAAGACCGTATCTTGCAACACTGCAAGAGCAGCAGAAGCAGCAGCACCGCCGCCCTCTGCAAGGCAATGGGTGGTTTGAGATGCGCCGTCAATGCAGGCTTTCTGTGTTGTTGCTTGTTGCCTGCACCAGTTGGTTTTCTCATCCCAAGTGGCCGGCTGTTGCAGGCAAGCAACATGCTCGATGCTCGTTTGCCGCTACCTGACTGACGCAGCAGTAGTCACTACTTTAGATGGGGAAAAGGGCACGTTGCATGAGGCCAAGAATACCCCATTGTGCAACGCAAGTGGGGCCCCTGGGGCTATGCAGCCTCTTGCAACGCTGCGCCGCTGACGCCGGCCAACACTCTCACGTGCAGCAATTCGGGCTGGGCTTTGCATTCAGTTCCATGGCCGGAATGTTCCATGCCAGGGCACACCACTGGCTTGCCAGCACTGGTGTGCGCCAGCTGCAGCCCACAGCCACTGGCAGGGGGCTTAAGAGGGTGCATGCATATCTTGAGGCCCCTGCTTGCGTTCTCCTTAGCAACTGAAGCGTGGCAAAGTCGCTAACGCACCACGGAGGGGCACGCCCACCAGGTCCTCTTATCTGATCGACGTACGGCTGCCAGCTTCTGGGGCATCCGAAGGTGCCACAGTGGACCCCGTGGCAGCGACATGTTGACATCACCATGCCGATTCTTTGCCTTAATGCATCTCGCCGTTCCACGCATGTGAGAGGTTGGTGCCATGAAGTTCGACCCTTTCAGACGGTGAGGCCGCCATGCCCGCGCCTGGCAGGCGGCAAGTGCCGCAAGCTGGGCCACGCGCCTGTAATACGGCTCAGAGAGCCGTGTACAGTGATGCGGGCGACCTTGCGCTGCCGCTGTGAGGGCGGTTGACGGGGGGGAGGCTCCAGAGGCTCCGCTCCCGGGCGTGCGGCAGCGGCTTGCGCCGGTACGGGACACGGCACCTGCTTCCTCTCCTGCCTCCCAAATGCACCATCTCCTCCGTTGCATCCATGCCCTGACTGCCATGTCACAGCACCACCTGCTGCCGGTCTGGGCATGCAGCTGAGCACGCACCGTGCCGGCGGGAGGGGTTGCACACAATCCCGCCGCTGGCTGCACAGCTGCACACAAGCTTCCGAGCACAGCGCCTCCCCCCGTTACGGTTTTCCCCCCCACATATTTGTGCTGCTGCAGGGCTTCCAACACGCAAGCTGCGCCCGCTGATGTCAGCACCTACGCATCTGCCTCGCTTGCCTTGGGGCTCACCGCCCTGGCGCTCGGCTTCGCCGGTCACCCAGGTGCGTCCCCCCCACCCCGCCCCCGCCCTGGCCAGTGGGTGGGCAGGCGCCTACGGTGCCCCGCCGCGCCACCGCCGCCGCCCGCACATCCCCAGCAATCATCACCCTGGCCTTCTGCCCAAGCCGCCCTGTACCTCTCTGCCTCAATCCGCCGGGTTCCCACCGCCACAACCGTGCCGCAGGCGCCGCCGTGAAGCTTGGGAGCCACTCGGCCCTGTGCCTGCTGCTAGCGGCGCTGGCCACCTGGCGCACGGCGGCGTATGTGCGGACGCGTGAAGCACTCGTTTTCCTGGCGTCCCTGCATGCCCAGTGGGCCTGGGCAGGCGCAGCAGCAGGTGAGGGCAGTGGTTGCTTGCTTGTGGGCCCGCTGACCCGCAAGTCCTTGGCAGCAGCGCACGCAGGCACGCAGGCCTGCGCTTCACAGTGTGACGCATCCGCAGTTGTGTCATTTGGTTGCAAGCACTCGATGCCCTGGGCCTGATGCACATGCTGCCCCCGCCTCACACACACGCCCCGCTTCCCTTGGTCCCGCTCCCTGCAGACAGCCCTGCCGCCCTGCTGGCCCGGCACAGCGGCAACCCCCTGGTGCTGATGGTGCACCTGCTGCACCTCAACGCGGTGCCATGCCTGCTCCTGTACACCTGCGCTGCACGGCTGGTGGGAGGCTGGAACAAGTGGGCCCTCCCCATCCTGGCGCTGCGCCCGCTGCTGATGGGAGGCCACACCTGTAGCCGGCTGCTGACGGCACCCGGCGCCGCCACGGCACTGCACCAGCTGCACTCCCTGCTCGACTTCTTCCAGTGAGTGCTAGCTCCCTACCAGCTTCCTGGCAACTTCTTGGCAACTTCCGCCGCTGCTGCTGCTGCTGCTGCTGCTGCTGCTGCCTACTCTCCCAACCTGCTGTCCAGCCCACATGCCGTGCATGCATGCGGCAGCAGTGCGGCGCGTCACATGCCCCGTGTGCTGAGACGCGAGCCCAGCAGTGGCGGGAACTGCCCCGGGCTCAACTCACAGGCGCTCTCCCCCCACCCCTCCCCCACCCCCGCAGCTCCGCCGTGGCCTTCCCTCAAGCAATGGGGCCCGGGGCAGGCGGCGGCGCTGCCGGCAGCCATGTGCCCATGCAGATGTGTGTGGAGATCAACCTCTGGTCATCTGTCTTCCTCCTGGTTGCTCTGCCCCTCATCCTGCTGGCCCTCTCCGAGCGCCACGAGCGCCGGCAGTTCCGCGCCGCCCTGCGTGGGTGGGCCGCTGCCACAGGCAGCTCCTCCGCACTCGCTGCCCTCCGCCAGATGGAGGGGCGGGAGGCGGCAGCAGCGGCGGGGCGGCAAGGGGAGGCTGCGCAGGGTGCTGCGGCGCTGAGGGGCCTGCACGGCCCTCAGGGATGCACCATGCGGCTCTACCTTGCCAGTGCGACTGCCTGGTTTGCCGGCAAGGCCCTGGTGCTCGTCTGGCAGATCATGCAGGTGTGAGGCGCTGACAGGGTGTCACGCCCACACCCGCACCCACACCCACGCCCATGCCCACCCACGAACTCCCCCTGATATGCTGCACTGCCACCGAGTGCTTAGGCCCACCTAAGCTGCACTAACAAACGAGTGTTTTGGCCATCCGAGGGCCCCCAAGCAGTTAGTGAGCGCGCATTCCCTTTCACATTGCGTGGCACACGTCCTCTGATCCACGTGTGCCCGAATTTTTCACGTCACCCTCGCCTGCCCTGCACAGCACACAAAGTGCGGTCTTGCGCGATGCGTGTGTGTGCGCACGTCTCCCGACCCACCAGCGCCTGCTTCCTCACGTCACTCTCTTCTCCCCCGCACGCCACACACAGTCCCTCCCTGCAATCTTAGCTGCGCACGTCCCCTGATTCACGTGTGCCGCTCTCCTCTTATTGCGCACTCCCGCGTTTTTCCTTGTGTTACTACATCTTTCCACTCACATGTGCTTCACTCCCTACCCCCTCACCCTCACCTACCCGGCAGTGCGCACAACCCAGCGCATGCCGACTGTCTTCTACCCACATTCTCTCCCGCATCACCCTCTTCCCCCCCCGGCAAAGCACACTCGATTCCTCGCTGTGCTTCTGAGTGTGCGCACGTCCTCTGATTTACGTGTGCCCGCTTCTCTCCCCTGTCACCCTCCCCTCCCGGCACTCGTGCTCTGCCTTCACGTGTGCCCCGTTTCCACCCACAATGTGATCCTGCGTTTTGCGCATGCATGCGTCCTCTATTCGATCCACGAGCGCCTGTTCCTTCTCTCCCGCATCACCCTCTCTTCCTTGGCACACACGTTCGGCCTGTGCATGCGCCCGTTTCGATCCCGCGCCACCCTCGCCTCGACGGCATACATGCTTGGCCTATGCATGGTGCCTGCTTCTCTCCCCCGTCACCCTCGCCTCCCTCAAAACCTCCTCCACACTCACCCTCCCCTAAATGACCCCACACTTGCGCGCACCACGCTGCCAGCTGCTGCACACATCGCACTGCTGGCATTGCGGTGGAGCCGACGCGTCTCCAGCCTTCTATTACTGGTGTTCATTCTACAACGCTGGCACGCAGCAAAGAAGCTAAGGCTGCAGCCAAGCTGCCAGGGAGCATGCCCGGCCCGCCCCCCTGCTGCTGACCGAGCAAACACAGATGTAAAACTGGCGCAGTGAATCCAAAATCAATCGATCAATCAACAGCGAGGTAACACGCAGTACAAGTAGAGGTGCAAAGAGGACAGAAGAGTCGATTTCTACTGAGCAAGCTGTTCAGTATCGGGAGGAGGCAGGCTGGGGAGCCATGGGGAAGGGACGTAGGGGCAAGCGGGGCAGGGGCGGAGACTTCACAGGGGTATTGGGGGCTGCAACAGAGACCAGAGGGCAGGAGTAGTGTACAAGGGCTGCACCCAGGACAACGGTAGGCGCTGGGTGCCTGCTCGGGCAGTGAAGCTGGCATGCACAGGGGGGAAGCAAACAGAGGCTGGCGCGCAAAGGATGTACTGCAAACTGCATACTGTACAGCGTAAACCTGTGTCAGGGTCACGTTATGAGGGCCGGCAGCTCGGATGGCCATGACAGCTGTTGTGTGCGCGAGGGGATGTGTCCGGATGGGAGCATGGCGTGTGTGTAGCCTCACGCCTTGCGCGTGTGGGCGTAGCTGGCCTGTGCCGGGGTCGGCGGTGACCCCTGCAGGCGGGGGCGGCAGCAGGGGGGTTGCGCGCGGTTGGCAGGCAGGCAGGCAGGCAGGCAGGGGGCGAGCAGTACAAGCGCGGTCATCAGGCGTACTGCCAGCCTCTCTGCACAAGCTGCCCGCCTCTGTCAGTCGGCAGCGAGCCCAGCCCAAGGCAGCCTCTGTCAGCCGGCAGCCTCCCACCCACTGCACTGCCTGCCAGTTGCCCTTCCGCCACCGCCCCAGAGAGCCACCCTCCACAGTGCCCGCCCATTACTCCCACGGCCCCTCGGTCCCCGCGACCCCACCCACCCACTCTGCCACACAAGCACACCTGGCGGCTGGGTGTGGGCGGCTGCTGCTCCATCCAGTCGGCCACCTCAAGCTCCGGCGCGCCCGGCTGCTGGGAGGCCGCCAGGCGGCGGCCAATGAAAAGCGGGCACCCCGTCTGCATGGCCAGAGCCAGGCTGTCTGCGGGATATGGCGGGTGGCAGGTGGGCAGAGGCCGGGAGGGGGTGGGGCGGGGGGGTAGACACGTGGTAAAAAGGGTGCGGAGCAGTGCGAGACGGAGGAGGTGAGGGGGCAGGGCAACTGACCCATCAACAGCAGGCGATGGCAGCAGCGGCAGCAGGCGTAGCAGGAGCAACAGCGGCAGGCGCCACCGCCTCAGTCTCAGCAGCAGCAGAAGCAGCAGCCGCAGCAGAAGCACCTGTAGCAAGCAGCAGCAGCAGCAGCAACAGCAACATCCCCAGCCGCCGCCGCCGCCGCAGCAGCAGCAAGCACGTAAACAGCAGCACCCCTGCCTAGCAGCCAGCAGCAGGGCTGCCTCCACTGCCCCCCGCCATACCTGAGGGCCGGGCGTCCAGGCTGCTCATCTGGCCGCCGGGCAGCGCCAGAATGATGCGGGCGTAAACAGTGGTGCCCACTGCGGGTGTGACGCAAAGGTGAGCATTAACAATGGGGCGGGCAATGATGAAACAGGGGGGAGGCAGCACCTGCACAGCACGCTGCCCTCATTCAGGGCACCCTTGTTCAGCACACTTCATTCTCAAACTTCTGCAAGCTATTGAGCACTCACCCAGGCGTGTGATGAGCACACGGTCCACGGAGGCCCCCGCCGCCTGCAGGCTGCGCACCCACAGGGCCATGGTGGAGGGGCGGCGGAATTCGGGGCCTGCATTCGGGGGGAACCCCAGGTGGCGGCGAGGCCGGGCAGGAGGTGGGCGGGGGACGGTGGCAGCGGGCGCAGCACAGCGTGGTGCGTGCCCCCAAACCCTTGCCATGGCTTGGTGCAGCGCCGACATGCGGCAGCAGCAGCTGGCTGCCTCATGGCGTGGCAGGCGCAGCGCAGTACAGCAGCACAGGGCAGCACAGCACAGCACAGCACAGCTGGGCATAGCGCAGCGTGCGCCTCACCCGCGGCGTGGAACAGCTGGGCCGCGTCGTTGATGCCCACTGAGATGGGGATGGGCAGGGAGAAGCCGTTGGCTGCAATCAGGGCCACCCCTCCCAAGTGGTCCAGCCCAATCTCAGCAATCTGTTGAGGGGAGATGAACAAGGAGCGGAGGGGATCAAAGGGAGGGCAGCACAGCAAGGCAGAAGAGCGGCCAAGGGGCAGATTGGCGGGCAGGGGTGGGTCCCACAGCAGCGTGCAGGCAAGCAAGGGAGAGGCCTGCGGGAGGGCAGGTGGGCAAGGTGGCGGCAGGGCAGGCTCAGGTGAAGGCGCAGCTTGGGAGTCGGTATTTCGCATGCCGCGGTGGGTGCCTGGTGCCAGGCGGCGGGCTTACCGCAGCGGGGACGTACTCGCTCTCTGACCCGCCCACGCCGTCCCACCCGACAAAGTCGAGGGACGGCTGGCCGGCGGGGTGCTGCTCACTGCGGTGCGCGGCACGGGAGGCACAGGAACGGGGTAGATCGTGGCCATGTGGGCGGCACAGCGTGCCGGCATGGGGCGGTACCAAACCCTCAGGCAGCCGCTGGCAGCGGTGCGTTACAAACACAGGCCAGGCAGGCACTCCCTTCATATCCAGGGGCAAAGGTGCCCGATCAGCTCCCAAAGTGGAGCTCCGTGCTATTCCTAACACCCCGCCCTCTCCCACACCCGCCCCACCTGGCAGCGGGCGCCTGCGGCTGCAGCGGGTCGATGCGCACCAGGCTGGCGCCCCTGGGGCTCACAAACTCTTGGAGCACCTCGCCGCTGCCGCCGTCCACCACCCGCCTGCAGGGGTGGGAGAGCAACGCCGAGGGGACTGAGGGGTGACTGACTGTGCAGCTGCCTGCGTCGGGCGCACGCTGGAGGGGCACACATTTGACACGCATCGATTGGACAGTTCGGAATGGATCGATTGCACTGCTGATGGATGGACTGATTAACACTCTTGAACATGGACCGATTTTTTATGACTCCCATTGAGGACGACCAACTGAGCCATTGTGACTCCTCGCCCCACCAGGGATGGCTCTCAAACGTGTCCACAGTCCACCAACCCGCCGGTGGGATGGCAGCATAGAACTCCGCATCCCCCGTGTAGTTCAGCTGTGGGAAGAGGTGCATGGGGGAGGGAAGAGGAGGGCCCATCTCGGCAAGCTGTTCAGTGCACAAGCCCCACTGGGCCCCCTGGCTGCTCATCCACAACACACGCTGCTGCCCAGCGGCTGCACGGATGCTGTCGGGTGCGTCTGTTGGATACCAAACTCCCCTAGCTTCCCCACTACTCATGCCGAGCAGGGCGCCGGGCACCCACCCAGTAAACTTTGACTATTCTGTCCAGCTCATTCCGAAACGTGATCACCGCAGGGGCCTGCGGCGCAGCCGAGAAGGGCATGCATGCGTGGGTGGGCGAGGGAGAAGGCGGGAACGGGAGCTTTGCACACTTGCACCTGCACCCTGCACCTGTTTTGTTACGCCAGCAGCTCCCCACCTGCGACTGCTGACTGCGCAGGGCCAACGCGCTGGCTGGCAGCTGTGGCAGCAGGAGCGTGGCGCCGGCGCCCAGCAGCAGGGCGCCCAGCCGGCGGCGGCTCAGAGCAGCGGGGGACTCGCTGCGAAGAGCTGGCAGCTGCGTTTGCCGCCTTGGATTCACCCCGGGACTGGCTGGCAGCACCGCCGAGCAGTAGTCCACAGCCCTGGCGGCGATCATGGAGCAGGACGCACGGTCTGAAGCGCCAGCGGCTGCCAGGCGCCGCAGCGAACTCGCCGAATGTCGGGGTTTGAATTGCAGGGAGCAGTAGCTGCAATTCAGGCGGCACCGTGCTGTGCTGTGCAGCTTCCCGCATGGGGCTTTTTTCCCGTGCACTCAGCCCTCGATCGGCACTTCCCCCTGTCGATCACACAACAGGTGAGCCGTTGGCACGCAGGCAGCCGGAGAGGTGCCCACCATTCTGCCGCCGGCATCACAGCTCACTGCTGCCCAGGGGGGCTCTCGGCACTGTTTGCAAGCCTTTAGTTGCGGCCTGGTTACGCAGGTTGCCCGCCCCCTGCGAACTCACTACCTGCACAGCGCCACCACCACTCCCGCCCGCCGCTGCCTCGCCGCCGCCCACTCCTCTCCAACCGTGCCTGCCCTCTTTTCTGCCGCACACAGGATGGAGGGAGAACTGCGTAAGCTGAAGGTGGCAGAGCTGCGGGACCAGCTGCAGTCACGGGGGCTGGACACCAAGGGCGTGAAAGATGAACTAGTGGCACGGCTTGCAGAGGCCATGGCGGCCGACGCACCCGCTGAGGAGGGCGCTGCCAACGGTGCAACGGCTGACGCGCCAGCCGAGGAGGCAGCAGCAGATGCAGACGCACCGGCAGAGGTGGGAGGGAGGGAAGACAAGCTTGCTGTGCCCGTGGCACAGCGCAGCTTTGCTTGCCCTGGATGCTGGGTAGTGGCCCCAGGTGTGCCACGCGCTGCTGTACTGTACGCTGTCGTTGCAACTCTACCGTGCCTTTGTTCCATGCTGCAGGCGGCAGCCCCGACAGACGCCGCGGCACCAGCAGAGGATGCCGCGGCGCCAGCAGCCGGCGAGGCCGCCGGCCCCGCGGCGGAGGGCGCTGCGGCCGCCGCCGCCGCTGCGCCTGCCGCCGCGGCAGCGGAGCCCAAGCTCACTGAAGCCGAAAAGGCACGGCTGCGGGCCGCGCGCTTCGGCCTGCCACTGGCCGACGCAAAGGAGGGTGGCAGCAAGGGTGGCAAGGGCGCGGGCAGCGACGCGAGCGCCGCCGCTGCTGGCACCACGGCCA
Source organism: Micractinium sp. NFX-FRZ (assembly GCA_029339195.1). Classification (NCBI taxonomy): domain Eukaryota; kingdom Viridiplantae; phylum Chlorophyta; class Trebouxiophyceae; order Chlorellales; family Chlorellaceae; genus Micractinium; species Micractinium sp. NFX-FRZ. The sequence continues at coordinate 30,004 of JAPTJF010000451.1, read as the reverse complement.
TTGGCGGTTTGGGCCAGGTGGACATGAAGGAGGAGATTGAGCGGCGCAAGAAGCGGGCGGAGCGGTTTGGCATGCCGGTGCCGGTGCTCAAGGAAGAGGTCAGTGAGCGGGGGCATGGGGTGTGGGCCAGGTGGCAGGGCGGGTGGCAGGGAGTGCATGCTGGTGCTGCCGGGCTGCTTCCCTCACGCCTCCCCAGTCGGTGCCGGTACTGGTGGAAGGAGGCAAGTGCAGGGGAGGGACCTGAAGCCGCAGCAGCAGCAGCGTGCTGAGCGTGGCTCTCCCCTTACCTCTGCCCTCTCTGCCCCCCACCGCCCTTCCTGTGTGCCCACAGGAGGACCAGAAGAAGAAGCAGCGCGCCGAGCGGTTTGGCATCCAGGTGCCGGTGTCCAAGGAGGAGTTTGAGGCCAAGAAGGCGGCGCGGGCTGCGCGCTTTGCCGCCGCCGCTGCTGCGGGTGATGCGGCAGGCGGTGCGGCGGGTGGCGGTGACAAGGGCAAGAAGGCGGACACTGCGGGGATGACGGAGGAGCAGAAGAAGAAGCTGGAGGAGCGGGCCAAGAGGTGGGGTGGGCTGGGTTGGGTTTGGTCGCTTAAGCAGTAGGGCCCAGACGCCGGTGGGGTTGGGGGCAGGGTGAGAGGTGTCAGAGGGGGGGTGGAGAAGGGGCCCAGGGGTGCGAAGGGAGGGCAAGGTGGTTTTGGAAGGGCGAGCGGTGGGTGGGGAGGATGGGCGGGCGGGGTCGGGGGAGAGTGGGCAGGCTGGGCGGGGGCATTGCCTAGGCAGCTCGTGCTGGCCAAATGGGTGCATGACTGCAGGGGATGCAACTGTCACGCCTCTGCTACGCAACCAGTGCTGCTGCTTCTCTTGCTTGAGTGTAAGCGTTTCCAATTCTTCTTACACATTGCAGGTTTGGCATGAAGTAAGCGGAGACAGGTAAGAGGAGCTGGCGGACAGGCTGGCGGACAAGGGAGCTGGGCAGCTGCCGGTGCGGCAGTACGGCTGCTGCTGTGCGTGGCTCTCAGCACTGGCTCCCAGCGCCTGCCTGCCGCCGATGCTGGCACACGGTTTTGGAACTTGACACTTTCTGCTGCTGACTTTTCTCTCTCGCACGTTTGTGAAAAAATGACACCACCCATCCATCTGCCCCAACACACCTCTGTAACACCGTCGCACCACTCTCTCTCAACAGCGCCGCCTCCTTGGCTCTCAAAGGGCCCTGAGCCGTGCAAGCATTTGCTGCGCACGTCCGCCGCCCGGCGGCACCGACAGCCGCTCCAGCGCCGGAGCCAGCTCCATCAGCCCGCCACGCAGCGCCCGGCTTCGCTCCTGCCGCCGCTCCAGCTCCAAGTCCACCTTCCCCAGGCGGGGTGCGTTGCTGCACAGGGTGTGGGCAGGCAGGCAGGACTGTCAGTAGAGACATGGCAGGGTGTGGGCGCCCGTGCAGGCAAGGTGTTGAGAGGGGGTGGGCCCTCACGAGCTGCATGCCGGGCTGTAGGGCCAGATAATGCATGGCAGCATGCAGACCACCAGTCCCTCCCAACTCTGAGCACCTCCTCTACCCCACCAGCAGCACAGCCTCCATGCCATCATACCTCAGCGCGTCGTGCACGTAGCCGCCCCACCGCCCCAGGATGGAATCCAGCAGCAACAGCGCCGCCTGGTGGTGCCAGGTGCAGCCAGAGGCCAGCAGCTGGCGGGCCAGGGCCGCTGCCTCGATGCACAGCTCAAGTGTGAAGCGGTCGGGCTGCCGGTGCAGCGCCTGGCTGACTACCACGTTGGCGGTCACACACAAGTCTGCAGGATGGCATGGTGGAAGGAATGGTGCTTCAGGGTGCTGTCAAAGCCCAGCGAGGAGCCGTGAGGTTGTCGTCATGTGTGTGCTGTTCAGCACGTAGGTCACAAACCAACCGGTGGGGATGCTGCTGTGCAGTCCCCCAGCCCGCACCGCCCATGGCCCGGGCCTTCTCTGCAGCTCACCCGCAGCGTCCCTCAAGAGGCGCACCGCCTCCCGCAGGTCACCCCGCCGCAGCGCAAACTTCACCTCCCTCCACAGGTGCAGCTTGGACTGCAGCGTGGCGCACAGCTGCTGGGAGCGCTGCTGCTCTGCCACCAGGAAGCCGCGGTGGCTGCTCACATCCAGCATGCTCACCGACGTTGCCGGCAGCAGCTGGTGCTCCCAGCTAGCCCCCGCTGCTGACTTGCCGCTGGCGGCAGCCTTGCTGGCAGCAGCAGACCCAGCCAGGGCTGCCCCAGAGTGCCCGTTCTCCTCGGCAGACAGCCGCTGGCGCCCGCTGCTCCTCCCATCACTGCCAGAACCGCCGGAAGATGGTGCCCGCCGCAGCGTGTCTGCTACCGCTGCGGCTGACATGGGCTGGACAGTGGGCCGGCTGTGAGAAGCAGCAGTAAAGCTGGCCGGCTCAGCCTGGCGCCTGGGAGGTGCATACACCTCAACTGCTGCCGCAGCATTGACCGCCTTGGGCCCCAGCACAGCTGACTGGCGCCGCTGCAGTGCCGGCGTCTGGGTGGCCCGTGGCGCTGGTGCGGCGCTAGGTGTGCCGCCAGCACCAAGAGCTGCTGCAGGCCACACGGCAGGGATGTTGTCTGCTGGCTGGGGGACGGCAGGGGTGGTGGCACCGCGGGGAGCAGATGCACTGCCTGCCACCTGGTGCTTCTCTGTGAACCGCAGCTTGCTGGCCAGGGCAGCACCCAGCTCATCAAGGCTGGACTCTGCAGTAGGGTGGGGCAGCAGCAGCAGGGGCAGAGGCACAGGCAGCTGCTTGATGGCAGTGTGCAGGTGCGCGGTGTGCATGACCAAGCATAGCCATGCTCGCCTCGCCGCCAGACTGCCTAGCTGACCCAACCAGCAGGGCGCCCAGACCCGGCATACCTGCGCTGGCAGCGTCGCTGCGGCCTGCCTCTGAGAGCGAGGAGCGCTCCCTGCCTGCTGCCCGGCTGGCCGAGGCAAAGGGGCGCATGCGTGTAAGGTCCGCACAAAAGAGGCCGGCGTCCCCCTTGTGCAGGCTGACGCCGATGGCCTTGCCATCAGTGTAGCGGATGGAGGTGACCTGGTGGGGGAAGAGGGAGACGAGGAGGGGTCAGGGGCCTCCTGGGAGTTGCTGTCCAGGCCGTGATGCATATCATCCAGCACACCACAAGAATGAAGCATAGAAGACAGCACCAGGTGCCGCACAACACTGCACACCCTCCCCAACTGGTATGCCAGCCACCACCTCAACACACTGCCTGTGTTCACAACGCATGTGCCCGCTCACCTGCTTCCACTGCACTTCCGCTGTGTCCTGGTGCTCCAGCGGGTCAAGAGTGAAGGTGCGCAGGCCGTCTGGGTAAGCGGCCAGCAGGGCGGAGCCAGTGGAGGTGAAGGCCAGAGCGCGCACCTCCCGGCGCCCCTCGGGGCCGTGCACGCCGACGCACCTACAGGGCAGACAGGCAGGCAGGGCAGCAGGCAGCGGGCGACCTGAGCACTATCCAGGCACTCTACAGGGCAACCTGTCTGGGATGTTCAGGCGTTCACAGCACGGACCATTGCCAGCTTTGCAGTCAGGAAAACACCCTGTCAGCACCCATCACGATCATCACGCAAACCCCAAACTCTGCCTGTTCCACCCCATCCCTGCTGGCCACCAACCTTACCGGCCAGCCTGTGAGTCCATGTCCCAAGCACGCAGCGTGCGGTCCAGTGAGCAGGTGGCAAACAGCCGCTCCTCTGGGTGGCAGTCTATGCCGGTGATGGCAGCCGTGTGCTGCCCAGACAGGTCGTGAAGCAGGCGCCCCTGCGCACCACCCGACACCTGCCACACGCGCAGTCCGCCGCCTGCGTCGCCGCTGATCAGCAGCTCGCCGTCGGGCGTAAACTCCAGCTGGGTGATGGGGTGCGCGTGGCCCTTGAGCACCTGCAGCGGCATTGGGCGGCCAACGCTGCTCCCCGAGCTGCTGCTGCCACCCTCTGCCAGGTCCTCCAGGCTCCACAGCTTGATGTTGGTGTCGGTTGAGCCGGTGGCCAGCAGGTTGAGCGTCGGCATGGACGCCAGAGCACCCACGTCGGCGCGGTGCGCCGGCAGGGACGCCAGTACTGCAGTCAGAAAACAGGGGGCGGTTGAGGTTGAGTGGAGGGTGCAAGAGAACGTGAGATGCATGCCACGCAGAGTGCATCAATTGGCACATGCTTCGCACGCATTCAGGCGGGCAGCGAAATTTCAGCACCCACCTGCGCCGCTCTCCACGTCCCACACCCGCACAGTGCCGCTCTTGTGGCCCGCCACAATGCGCTCAGCACCCCCCAGCTCCGCCCAAACCACGCATGTTGCAGCGGTGGGCAACTTGCTGGGCTCTCCAAAGCGCTGTGGCAAGTGGGCAAGGGATTGGGCAGCGGGCGTCGGGACACGCTGCAACGCCGGGAGGCGGGTAGGCAGGCAGCGCCGCCAGCTGCTGCCTGCACACAGCCGCGGAGTAATTGCGCCCAAGTCATCACGCACCTGAACCAAGCCGCCGCTGGAGGTGGCGAACAACAGCACGTCGCCGTTCTCGGCGCCCGCTAGGAGGAACGAGCCCAGCGGATGCAGCTGCGCCGACAGCAGCTCCGCTGGGGTGCCCAAATGCAGTAGAAGCGAGGCCCGGGCGGTGCCGCGCTTTGCGGGCAGCGGCGTGCCCATTTCAGTTGCGAAACCTGCCCTCCTCGCGGTCAACAGTTCCACGGTTGTATGCCTTGGCAAACGAAGAGTGAGGTGAGAAGACGTGTCGAATTGCAGTTAGGCGGTATAAGAGGAGGCATGCAGCGCGGGCAAAGCGCGTCACGCGGTGCTGGCGTCAATAGCGACCTCCTCTTCCACCACCACCAATCGCTCCTCTATCACAACGGCACCCACGCCGCTTCCACCCTCTGCTTCTCCACCGTCTGTCTGCAGCGCGCCCAGCCAGCCGCCCGCGCTCTGCAGCAGAACCGCTCGGCTGCCGTCATCCAAGTGAGCCAGCCTGTACTCCAGCCCCGCCAGCCGCGCAGAGAGTCTGCGACAGGGCAGAAGGCAGGGCAAATTGGTGATCAACACGTGGCAAATGAACACCCATGACTTGCTGCCAGGGGCCGCGCGGCAAGCACCACATGTTCCAGCCAGTGGCGGCAGCAACACAGGAGCGCCCGCAGCACCCAGCTCACCCGTCCATCTGCTGCAGCATCGCCGCTGGGCTGCCAGCCATGCCAATTGCTGGGCTGGAAGCAGAGCTGGGTTCAGGGCCAGCGCCACCACTGCTGCTGCTGGCGACGCCGTCGAGAGGGACAGCCCCACCCTCTGCGCCGCCAGGTACGGCACCCACAGCCTCTGCCGCCGCTGCCCTTTGCTTTGCAGCTTCCAGCACGCCGAGCTGCTGTCGCAGCTGATCCAGCCGCGCACGCGCCTCGGGATCTTCCCCACCCTGCACCACCTCAAGCTGCGCAAGCGCGAGGAAACGAGGAACGGCAGCGAAAGCAGTGGTCAGGCAGGCAGCAGGCGGCGGTGGCGGCGGTGCAGTGGCGGCGGTAAAAGTGTGAGCCCCGGAGGAGCTGCTGCCGACCACCCGCTCGTCTAAACCGTGCATATCACCCTTGGTCATCCATCCATGAGCCCCTACCTGCTGCAGGAGGCCCTGCAGCGCAACGAGCATGTCGTCGCTCATGTGTCGGTTGTTTGGACGGTCAGAACCGATGATCAAGCTGTCGGATGCTGCAAGTGCAAACAGCGGAAGTCGAAACGCGTCCAGCCAGTTCACTGGGCAATTATTTTGACAGGCTGGACGCTCCGAACTGGCGTGGGCAGTTGAAACGTCCATGCTGAACATCCATCAACTTGCACATGGAATAAGGCAACCAGACCCTTTAGCAGCCGCGCCGGCAACACCACCTCAGCGGCCTTCGCTGCTCGCAGCTGAACTGCGCGCCTCGCCAATTGAATAAAAAAACAGAGATTCAGCGCAGCCCTCAATAATGCTGCATAGGGCTGTGGGGGTCGGCAGGCGCCTACGGCCCGCCTGGGCGCTCAGCTCTGTGGACAGCAGCGTCCTGCAGCCGGCCTGGGAGTCGCTGACAGTGAGCGGCGGCATCAGCAGCAGCCCCGGGCATGGCAGCGGGCGGTCGACAGCTGGAGAGGCGTTGGCGGCGGCAAAGGCTGCGGCGGGCGCGCCAGACGCCCCAAACGTGCCACTAGCCACTGGCAGTAGCAGCGAGCACGGCACGGCAGAGCGGGTGGCCAAGGTCATCGCGCACGCCTTCCACAAGTGAGAGGGCTTGCTGCACGCGCGCGCCGTCTGCTGCGTGCTGCCCGCAGGTGCCACGTTCCCATGCCGCCGCCGGCAGACACTCCGCCTGCCGCTTTTGACCTTGCCTGCCGGACGCACCCCTGCGTACTTGGCCTGCCTCGCTTCTGGCAGGGCGCCCAAGGACACCGCCAATGCACTGATAAGGGACTTGGGAGATCTGGACCGCATCCAGCTGGTGCTGGCGCTGCAGGTGAGTGCTGCACCAGGGGGTCCGTGAGGCAGGGCGTGGGTGGGAGGCAAGGCTACCAAGCGATGCAGGTTGTGGGGCGCAGCCTGCTGCTGGTAACACACACCCTCGGCAGTGCAGTGTTCTGCCAGCGTGAGACAGGTGGGAATGAGGGGGCCTGGTTCCCCCATGTTGCCGCGCCCCGCCCCTGTCCCTGTCACGCACCCCCGCCAGCCCCTGCTCCACCCCCTTGCAGCGCTACGTCGCCAAGCAAGCGCAGGCCAAATCAGAGACAGCCTACATGGAGGAGCTGATCAAGAAAGTGGGCAGCACCACCAACCCGCAGCACAAGCTGTCACCGTGAGCTGGGGCACCAGATGGCATGGGCAGAGACTGCTGCTGCTGCGGGCCAGCTGCCGCTGGGGTCCACCCAGCTTGTGGCGGCCAAACACTGTGACCAGTGCTACACATGGGCAGTTGCACCTACTCACGTGCCCTCACGGCTCCCAACGGCCGCCCACCCATGCCTCGCCCGCAAATGGCACACGCTGTGAAGCACCATCCCTATCGAACTCCTTGCCTGCCTGCCTGCCTGCCTGCCCGCCTGCACGCCCACCCTGCAGCAAGCAGATTGCCAGCGCGGTGAAGTTCCAGCGCTACCTGGGGCGGTTTGAGCCTGCCGGCCCACCCCAGCGGCCCAGCTGGCGCCAACTGGTGGCCATCGGGCTGGCGTCGGGCCTGCCGTTCATCGCCTTTGGTGAGGGAAAGAGGGCTTTGAGGGGGTGGGTGCGTGGGCCGGGTGGCAGTGCGGTGAGACCCCGGTGTCATGCTGGCACTGTTTGCTGCCATATGTGGGCAGGCCTTAGGCCTTTTTAGCTGGCCCTGACCCTTCAATCTGTTCATCCTCATCCCTGCAGGCTTCCTGGATAATGGCATCATGGTGAGTGGGGGCTTTGGCATGGGCGGATGGTGTGAGGCAGGTGGCGGCAGTTTGGTTGCGCCGTATGGGCGGGCCACAACACGCCTCTCCCTTCCTGCCTTGACTCCGGGCTCCCATCCTCTTACGACATGCACCTAGTGGCACAGAGCAGACTGGGCACCTGTTTGTGGGCCAAGCCATGGGTGTGATGACCCTCTGCTGGCCCTCCCGCCGCGTCTGCCCCCGCTGGTGTTGTGCAGCTTGTGGCGGGCGAGCAGATTGACCACCTGTTTGGTGCAAAGCTGGGCCTGACCATCAAAGCCCTCCTCTTGTCCTCCCACTGGGCCTTCCCCCCCTGTGGTGCAGCTTGTGGCGGGCGAGCAGATTGACCACCTGTTTGGTGCAAAGCTGGGCCTGACCATGATGGCATCTGCGGGGCTGGGCAACATGGTGGCAGATGTGGTGGGGGTGACCGCCACGCACACTATTCAGGACAACATGAGCCGCGTCATGCAGCCGCCGCGGCTCAGGTGGGCACGGGCTGGGTTCCTTGCCTGCCCTTGTGAGCGGTATCCAGGGGGCCTGGACAGGACGAGGTCAAAAACACCCTCGAAGAAACGATGCGCTGTGTGGACCTGTTGTGAGTGTATCTGTCTCTGTGTTATTCTGTTGTGAGACGGCACGTGTGTGTGAGATGAGCAGTGGTGGGAGGGACGGGGCTTGGCTGAGACACGTGCATTGAATGAGTGTGTGCAGTGCTGCTTCCTCGTGTCCAATGCTCGCCACCACATGCCCGCCCATGTGGCCCCCCACCCCTGGCCTGCCTGCCTGCAGCTTGCTCCAGCAGCAGATGCTGAGCGTGAAGACGGTGCAGCTTGGCGGCGCGGGGCTTGGTGTGGCGATAGGCTGCCTGCTGGGCATGCTGCCGCTTGCCTTCCAAGAACCCGGATTCTTTGTATCAGCAGCAGGCGCAGCAGCAGAGGCGGCCACAGCCGCGGCAGCAGCAGCACCCGCAGCAGAGCAGGCAGCAGATGCGGCGGCGGCGGCAACGGCGGCCGCGCTAGCGGCGACTGCGCCCGAGGCGGTGGTAGCTGCATCAGTAACTGCGGCAACCTCGGATCAGGCGCCGCCTTGAGGGGCACAATGGGTACTCTCAGCCCGGTGCTGTGCACCCTTTTGTGTTGCTTTCCTGTTCCAACTGACGAGTCCATTTTTTCCTGTATTCCTTCCCTGACCCCTGTTTCGGCGCCACCGCTGCTCACTACACTTGTGTATTTGTACCACAGTGGGCACACCCACGTAGCTTCGCCATTCTCTGCTCCCTGCCTGTGTTCCGCCGTGTCGCACGCGTTCCTTGCAACAATCACTGCCACGTCCGCGGCGCATGAAAGGTTGTGTATCCTGAAAGCTTGTGGGGCGGCACAGTCAGGCATAGAATGAACAAACGAGGAGCACAACGCAGAACAATGAATCACAGGTGAAGTTTTGGGCGGGGCATTCGATGCAAGAGATGGGCTTGGGATGGGATGAAGCTGAGGGAAGCTGGGGGAAGCGGGCTGAGAAAGTGTTGATGTAATGAGCACATCATGTACCCTGGCGCTCAACCTGGCTGGTGTCCCGCTTAAGCGACGGGAGTGCCCTGTGCGCGCCGCATTGCGCCTGACCGCTGATCTGATCCGGAGCGGGGCCGTTGTTGCCCCAGCGCGGCCCTGCTGCGCTACCTCTTGACCACGGCCCGCGCCTTCTCAGCCGACTGCCGCTTCTCAAAATCCACCAGGGCATCTGCGAGGCTCTGCCCGCTGGCCGCGCCCTTGCGGGGCGTAGGCGCCGCCTTGTGCGCAGAAGCCTTGGCCCCGCCCGCGCCGGCGACTCCGCCGCCCGAACTCGAGCCGGCCTTGTCCCCCGCTGTCTTGCCCGCTCGCGGCACCGCCGGCGCCACAGCCCCGGCACCGCCCGTCCTCCGCCGCTTGTTCTGAGGGCAGCTCTCCCACTGCAGCGGGGCAGATGGTGTGCCATGGGCGAGGGCGTGTGGGTGGCAGCAATGCCCAGGAATATCCGGTTCGTCACCTCATGCCCAATATCTACCGAGCCTGCCCTCCCCTCCCTCACTTGCCGCCCCTTTCCACGCTTCACACAACAGCCCTCACTCCTGGCCTTCCCCCGAGCCTCCCTTTCTTCCCAACCGCACTCATTGCTCCCAAATCACCACCTCCATTGCGTGATTTGAATCTGCTCGCTTCTGCTTGGGTGACTCCTTCTCTTCCCTCCAGTCCCCACACTTCCTCCCTTTCTTCCCAGTCCCTCCCCCCGCCAGCTCACCGCCTCCATTGCGCGCTTGAACACCTCAGCCTTGGGGACCCCTGGGTGCGCCGCCTTGAGCCGAGCATACTCCTCCTTCACGAACAGCTGGTAGGCGGTGGCGGGGCGCTTGGGGGCTGGGCTGGCACCTGCAGCGTCACCGCTGCCGTTGCCGCCTGCTGCGGCCACGGCGCCTGCAGGAGCAGGCAGTGCGAGCAGGGGTGGGTGGTGAGATGATGCGTGGTGGAGGGGTGGCGGTTCGCCGGCGCTGAGGGCTTGCAGTTGGCGCCACTGTCTCGGAGGCAGTTGCCAACAGCAGCGCCGCCCACAGCAGGGCCCACAAAGCAGCACCTCCCACAGCAGCGGCCCCCAAAGCAGCGCCGCCCAAAGGCTGCCCTGCTTTCCACTTGCCTGATGGGTCACCGGCCTTGCTGGCGCCTCCGCTGGCTGCAGCCGCTGCAGCCGCAGCCGGTGCCTTTGAGCCTCCGCTGGCCTTCTGCTTGCTCTTGCCCCCGGCTGCAGCAGCCTTGGAGCTGCCACTGCCCTTGGTGCCAGCGCCAGCCTTGCCCCCAGCTGCCGCCTTGCCCTGGCCCGCCGCCTTGCCCTGGCCCGCCGCCTTGCTGCCGCTGGCCTTTGCGCCGGCCTTGCCGCCAGCCGGTGTGCTGCCAGCTGGGCCAGCCTCGGCCAGCCGGCTCGTCTGCTCCGGCTCAAGTGAAGCGGCAGCTGGCTTGATCTTCAGGCGGATCTTGGGCGGCGGCGCCGGCTTCTTCCTCTCCAGGCCGGCTGCCTGCGAGCCCCCAGAGAGCGGGAGCTGCGCCCCTGTCCCAGCCGGCTCGGGCGGCACAACTTGGCCGTGCACCACCGCTGCCGTTGCGGCGGTACCGTGGGACGCCGCGCCGTCCCCGCTGGCAGAGGCGGCAGCCGGCAGCACCTGCCCGTGGCCCGCCCGCACCTCAACCAGCACCTGCGGCGTGCTGCTGCCCATTGCCAGCATGCCGTGGCCAGCCTGCTGGGGCGGGTAACCCGCGGGAGGCGCGTGGTGCGCCCAGCCGGGGTGGGGTGGTGGGTGGGAGGCCTGGTCGGGCGGCGCCGGGTGCTGGGGGCTGGGAGCTAGGGTGGCCTGCTGCGGGGCAGCCAGGCAGGAGAAGTCCATGGCAGCCAGCTGCTCCATGAACCCATCAGGGCTGCCTGGCTCATACTGTTCCTCCGGGGGCGTAGATGCCGACTGTTGCTGCTGCTGCTGCTGGGCCAGCAGCTGCTGCTGCTGCTGAGCTAGCAGATGCTGCTGCTGTTGGGCAAGCAGCTGCTGGTAGTGTGCAGACGGCCCATGCAGGGCCTGGGTCGAGGCGGCAAGCGCTGCCGGGCTGAGCTCGGTGCTCAGCGGCGCGATGTGCAGCTGCGGCTGCTGTGCCTGCCGCGGCGGCGCCGTTGCCGCCGCCGTCGCCTGCCAGGCGCCGCTTGGTGCGTCAGCCACGGCGGGCTGGTACGTCCCCTGCTGCTCCTGATGGTAAGCCACCTGCTGCTGCTGGTCGCGCAGCGGCTGTGGGTGCTGCTCGCAGTGCAGCTGCTGCAGGCGTAGCTGTTCGAGCAGGGAGGTACTGCCGCTGCTGCGCGCGCTGAGCGTGGCGGCCGCCAGATTGTGGCGGTACTGCTGCAGCGCAGCCTGCTGCACCGCCTGCTCTGCCGCCTCGTACGCGCCCAGCGGCAGCGCCACTTGCAGCCGCCTGCAGAGTGCAGATTGGGGGAGCGATGGGTTAGGGTGGGACAGCTGTGTGCCCCCCAAATAGAAGCACGGACTGATGTGTGGCCAGCAATGTGTGGCCAGCATTTTGTGCCACAAACGTCCAGTGGGCAAACAAGCGCACCCAGCCTGCCCACCTGTTGCAGTTTCCGCAGTCGATGAACAGCACGGGGGGGCGCTCCCTGCGCACCTCCTCAGGCAAGGGGACCTGGGGGGAGAGGGACAGGGGTGAGCGACAGGGAGGCAGGTGGGCGGCTGCCGCGGCTGCAGGCGGCGGCGGGACGCCTCCTGGGACCACCGCCTGGCGCGCCCGGCTGCACAGGGCAACGCATCCGCCCTCCCTTCCTCCAAGGCCACACAGCAACGCTGTGGGATTGTGCCTGCGCCCGTCCACAGCGTGCTTCAGCCCGGCACCCGCGGGGAACGCGGGTGCGCCGGAGCTAGGTGCGCCAGCTGGCCGCCTCACCTCCAGCACCGCCTGGCAGTCCTGAGCTTCACAGGCCACCTTGATCCGCAGAGGCGGCTGGGCCCCGAACAGCGCCCACCGGCGCTCCTGCTCCGCCGCCTCCATTGCCACCCGGGCGCCACAATGGGAGAACAGGAGCTGCAGGGGGTGGACTGGGATAACCGGACGCTCGAGGGAGCCAAGGGCTTTGTTTCATGCCTGGTGGAAAGAAGGGCGGCATCGGCCAGGTTGGCGGTGCCGCTTGGTTGGCCACCGGCACCTCACCCTTACTTGGGCTGTGAATACACGCCATTCCCCCCTGTTTAGATTGTATGGCATGCAATTCTGGATCTTCATGAGTGCACACTGAAGTGCAAGAGGCACCCACGGACAGCCAGCGTCGCTGGTGCCAGCGGGCTGTTTTGAGTGGAAGACCTGCGAAGCCATCGTCAATTCGTTTCACCTAGAATGGGAAAGGATGAGCATGCTATTGCAGCGAATTTTACAGCAATGGGCCGTTCTTCTCCTGATGGCCGCAGCAGTGGCCGGTCAGGCACCCGGCCTGGCCCAGCCAGACCCGGAGGTGGCCGGCGAACTTCCCAGCCCTGGCAGCTGCCCAACCATGTGTCAGGAGCTGCAGGCGCTGCCGCTGCTGCAATGGTCCTCGGAGCGCTCGAAACCCAGCGTGCACGCGTTCCCGTGGGATTCCAGCTACGCCTTTCAGCCCCTGGATTACGCATCACTAGCCGACAGCATCTGCGCCTGCCTTCAGGCACCGGAAGCAGCAGGTGTGATGCTGGCTGCAGCCGGACCTTGGACGCCGCTCCGCCGCCGTGTGCCTGCTGCATGCCGCGGTCCCGTCTCCCTGACCCATGTGGATCCAATAAAGCACGCTCCATCTTATGCATGTTCCTGGCATGCATGCCGCCTTGTGAAACCCCGCTGCCTCCCCACCTCCCCCGCTGCCTCCTGAACTCCCCGCTGCCTCCCCACCTCCCTTGCCTACCGGCAGCCGCCCCGGATGCCGCCGCCAGCGCCAGCACAGGGGCCGCCTTTGTGCGCAGGAACGGCACACTATTCACCCTGGAGGGGGCTCCTTTCCGCTTCATGGGGCTCAACCACCCGGCTCTCGTGCGCTACGCAGCCTCAACCGCCCCCGCCCGCCGCCGCTACCTCACTGAACTGCTCGACCGCAGCCAGCAGCTGGGGCTGAGCGTGTTCCGCACCTGGGCGCACTACGAGGGTGAGTGGGGCGAGGTGATGCTGGGTGGCAGGGAAGGCGGCAGCGTGGCAGGCACGCGGGGTGCATGCGGGGTATGTGGGGACAAGTGGCTAGGAGGCAGGCCAGTGGGCACGGCAGGGTCGGGGGTTGTAAGGCCAGGACGGTGCGCGGACTTACATCTAGCCAGCCAGCCAGGGCGTGTGCCGTGGTGCTTTGCCACTGACCTGAGCCTCGGCACGTCTGCCCTCCACATGCTCTGCACAGCGCTGCAGGGTACGATGTCAGGCAGCCGGGCGGATCCGGCGGCGAGTTTGGCTGGCTCAGCCTGCAGCTGGAGCCAGGGAGGTACAATGAAACAACCTTCCAGGTGTGTGTGTGCCGCCACTTCTGCCTGAAACATAGCGGAATGCAGTGCGACTCCAGTTGGCTAGTCGTGCAGTGCACCGTACAGTGTGGTGGGAGGCCTGCAGGCTGGCTAGTCGTGCAGTGCACCGTGCAGTGTGGTGCTGCTCACTGCTTGGCACGTGCCTGCCAAGCTGCTCGCTTGTGGCTGGGGGGGGGGTCGTGGGTGCGTGAGGCGCCACTAGCCCACATGTGCTGTGTCTTCCGCCGCATGTGGGCGAGTATCGCTGCCCGCCTCTCTTTGGGCCCCTGATGTTTACACATGCCTGTCAGTGGCCCTTCCAGGCGCTGGACCATGTGCTGCACGAGGCCTCCCTGCGGGGAATGAAGGTCATCCTCAGCCTGGCCGACTACATCGGCGCCTTTGGCCAGGGGCAGGCGGGGTTTGAGCCTTACCTGCAGGTGAGTGGGTGAGTGTGTGGTGTGGTTGTCGGTGGGGTGGGTTGAAAGGGAGGGGCACCATCTGTTTGTAGCTGCATCTTCCTCTGTGCTGCCTTGCTAGCTCGTGGTGATGCCTGTGGTTGGGGGCAAGCCGTGTTTGAGCCAAACTCAGTGGGCCAGGGGACCTGGGGCGCTGACTGCTCTAGCCAGGCAGCAAAGGATGGACCTGGCAAATGGGCCAGCATTGTGCACGCTAATATGCAGCCGCTGCGCCCAGCAGCAGCATCAAGCGCGGCCGATGAACCGCCTCTGCCCCACATCTGACCCCGCCCTTCAACTTGATCCCCGCCCTTCAACTTATCCCCTCCCTTCAACTTGATCCCCTCCGCACCCCTTCAACCCGCCCCTGCCACTCACCCGCAGTGTGGAGGGTGGATGGCCGGCTGCCTCCGCCCTGTCCCTGACCCCTGCTGCCCCTAAACCCGCCCCTGCCCCCCACCCGCAGTGGATGGTCGGCTCCGTGAATATCACTGGACTCACTGTGTTGGACTTCTACACCGACCCACGCGCCCGTCTGCCTGCTCTTCAAAGCCAACCTCTGCCACATGGCCAACAGGTGAGGAGGGCGCGCATGATGCTGCTCGCAGGGCTTAGTGAGGGCGCGGCAGCAGGGTCTCTGCTCCTCGAGGCGAGCGCCGACTGCATGTGCTCACTCGGGTGTGCGGGGCGTTTGACCGTGCATGCCAAGCCTTGCACTGCTGTGCCCCAGGGCCAGCAGGGGTGCATGCCACCACCCCCGGGTCGGTCCAGCTAGCTGCCTGGCTGGCCCCTAGGCTGGCCGCTTGCAGGGTGAACAGCATCAACGGGGTGCGCTACAAAGATGACCCAACCATCATGGCATGGGAGATGATGAACGAACCAAAGTGAGGGCCCCCCTGGTGGGGGCGAGAGTTGTCCACCAGACTGATGAAGTGGCAGGGCGCTGGCATGGCAGCGCTGCCTGCTTCGACTACAGACGGCCAGCATTCTGGCACGCGGCATGCGCAAGCATTCAAACACGTCATGTAGCTCACTGCGTGCCCGGCTGCAGGTGCCCCGGATGCTTCCTCAACGAGAGCGAAGCCGGCATCCTGCACGGCTGGGTGGCGGAGATGAGCGGCTTCATGAAATGCGTGGATCCTAACCACTTGGTGTCAGGTGTGAGCAGGCAGGCAGGCAGGGTGGACGGACAGATGTGCATTGCACCAGCGGGTGGGCGGAGTTTAGGGTTTAGGGGTTTAAAACCCCTAATCCTATCGGCGGGATTGGCTTGGGTGGCCAGGGGCCCAGAAACCACGACAGTAATAAGTGTCGAGCCGCCGCGCTGCCTTGGAAGTTGGAGTCAGAGAGTGGCAGCGCCGCTCTGACACGCGACCCACCGCCGCCAGCATCCCAACTGCCTGCCTGCCTGCCTGCCTGCCTTGCCTGCGTGCAGTCGGTTGGGAGGGCCACTACGGCGCCTCATCTCCCTGGCGGCACCCCGACATGCCGGGCGCCTGGGCGCTGTGCCTCGGCCAGGACTACGACCTGGCCCTGCAGCTGCCGTCCATTGATTATGGGGTGGCCCATGCTTATGGGAACATGAGGGGATCTTGGGTGAGCAGGTGCCGGGAAGCTGCGGGGCGGAGGCTAAAGCCTGACTAGCTTGGAAAGAAGCGAAGGGTGCGGCATGTGCAAGAGGCAGCTGTGGCAGCGGCGGTGGCGGTGGCCGGTCCCAGGCAGTGGCGGCTTCGGAAGTGGCGGCTGGGGCAGCAGCGGCTTTGGCTGGCCGCGTGCCTCCTCACCTTCCTTGGCACGGCCCCTTCTGTACCGGATGCCCTGTGACACCTGGTCCTGCAACAGAGTGTCCCCAGGCAGCCCTCTCCCAGCCTTTCTACAATGTGCACCACGCAAATTGTGGTGGCCCCCCTGGCTACCTGCTCCCTGCAGGACGACCGGCAGCGGGAGTTTTGCGACTGGCAGCAGTGCACGCTGCCCTGGCTGGAGGCATGGGTCAGGGGGCACCTGAACGAGAGCCGCGCGCTGGGCAAGCCCTTCATCCTCGAAGAGTTCAACGTCGCCTACAGCGGTAGGCATGCCAGCATGCCAGCGGGGCCAGCCATGTGCCGCATTTCTGTTGCATTCTGGCTTGCTGCACCAGTGTGCCATCTGGCTAACTGCACCACAGGCTGCTCTCCCAGCTGGGTCTGGACGGAGGCAGATGAGACTGCTGGCTGTGCACCTGCTCCTTTGCATCCCGTGCCACGCTAGCAGCGCTGAGGTGTAGCCGATCAATAAGGTTTAGGGTTAGGTTCAGCGCCCCTAAAGCCCTACCCTATCCATTGGGGCATGCTATGCGTGGGCACATGCAGAGGAGCGGCGGAACGAGATGTTTGCCCTGGTGCAGCGCCTGTTCCGAGAGGACATTGCCGCCCACCCCGACAGCGCAGCAGCAGGTGGGCGGGGCAGGGGGGCTGACGAGTATTGGTTGGACACTTCCTCTCGAAGCAGCACCAGACAGCATCAGCATGCAGCAGGCGTGGCCAGTGACACCTGGGTTCTGCCACCCGCGGCTCCTGCCCTGCCTGCAGGCGCCCTGTTCTGGCAGCCCGCGCTGGGCGGTGCGGTGAACGTCGATGGGTACAACATCTATTTGGATGGCACTCTGGCGCTCCCACCGCCCGAGGGTGTGTCTGCCCCCATTCCGCAGCCCGCTCTTGTCGCTGTGGCATCCTGTGTAGTGCGCTCAGTGATGCAGGGCAAGGTGCATGGTTAAGCACCGCTCTCAGGGTCTTCCGAGGTGCCTGCCCACGGGGCTCAGGGCTGCAGCAGGGCAGCACTCATGGCACCAGGCTGGCATGCGCTGGCAGGCCGGCCGCTTGAGCCCAGCAGGTCCAAAGTCAGCTGCAACTGGGCTCACCCTGCAGCTGAGCTCCTCCTCTCCTGTTGAGCAGGCATCTGGGGCGAGAAGCAGAGCGACCCAACCACCCTCTTCCTCAACGAGGCATGTTGTGGTCACACATGCATGCATGCTTGCTTGCTTGCTTGGCTGGGCTTGCTGTGTGTTTCCGGCACCGAAACTTGCGACACGTGCATTGTGGGCAGGGCGGTTTAATGACACTGGAGGTCACGCCACCGGGGCCCAGATGCTGCTGTGCGCAGGCCCCCGCTTGCTGGGCATCCATGCATGCATACATCTGACACTGTCGCTTGCTCGTACCTGCCCTGTCCGTGCAGGTGAGGCGCATGCAGGAAGATGTGAGGCGGCGGCTGGAGGCGGAGCGCAGCTTTGACCAAGCAAAGATTTTGCTGCTTCCCATCTACGAAACACCCAGCCTGAAGGTTAGCGGTTGCGCTTGTGCTGGGGTCCGCCATGGTACCGTCTGGCCTTGATGGTCTGGCAGCTTGGCTGCCCATACATGTGGGCATGCATGGGCTGCCGTCGCCTTGCCTCACTGACTGCAGCTCTGCCTGCTGTCTTTCTCACGTACCCTGCATCTGGAAGCGAATTGCACGCTGCACCTTAACATGCTGTGCATGCTGCGCCCATGCAGAACTACAGCAGCAACAGCACCGTGGAGCTGCTTGCCGGCATGGCGGACGATGCCGCTGCCTTCTCCGACCAAATCCTGGCTGAAGCGGGACCTGGCGACAGAGAGGAGTGGCTGGCAGCAGGAGAGGCGGGGCCATCTGGGTGCACAGCTGCCACGTTGGATCAGGAGTTTGGGATCTGTGAAGACCTTTTCCAACTGCCCATTGAGGAGTGGCAGGAGCAGGCCTTGAACAGCAGCTTCGATGGCGGCAGCTGGGCCTGGCCTGGAGTGGACCCCTCCCTGCCCCCTCCCGACTACGCTGCTGTGGTGGAAGCGGTGTGCGACTGCTTTGCAGATGCCTATGCAGCGGCACACGGGCCAGGTATGCCTACAAGGAGCGCCAACGCAGCATGCGCATGCCTGCGGAAACGACCCCTCTCAGCCCGCCGTCGGGCAAGTGCAGTCATCACGGCCACACGAGCGCCCCTGCTGCTGCCCCTCTCGTGCAGAAGCGGCCGCGGCGGCCCCGGCAAGCCATTTTGCGCAGCGGCAGGGCAGCCTGCTTCTGGTCAATGGCCAGCCTGCCTTCTTCACTGGCTTTGATGCGCCGCAGCTGGCACAGTGGGCCTTCCGCGGCTGGCCAGGGGACCGGGCTGCGGTCGACGCTCTCATGAGCAATGCCTCCAGGCAAGTGCCACAGGCAGCCGCATCTGAATGTGCTGCGCCCCGCGGATTCAAACCTGTAACTGGAATGATTGTTGATTGATCCAAAGTGTGCTGCTTTCACAGCAGCCGGCGATGCTGCCCCAAGGACACAAGACGCATGGTGTGCAGGCACATGTGCAGCAAGTGATAGCATACCAGCACTGCGCACCGGCGTCACGAGAACCCCAAACTTCCCTACACTCCCCAAGCCGCCTGCCTGCCACCCCTGCAGCCTGGGCTTCTCAGTGGGCCGAGTGTCGGTTCCCGGTGATGGCCAGGACCTGCGCCTGCCCTCAGAGCGGGCGCTGGTGGAGCCTTTTGGGGACGTGTGGGCTGCTCTTCAGGCTGAGGCCGGAGTGTTTGATGAGGCAGCCTTCCAAGTAAGCGGCAGCAGCAGTGCTCCCCTGCCACCGTGCACGCCTGCCACCGTGCATGCCTGCCAGGCTTGCCTGCTGGCAGCTCCCGGCTGCTTGGCTCGCTGGGATGCCTCGGTGCTCCCCTGCCACTGTGTACGACTGCCTGGCCAGGCTGTGCCCAGCTGTCTGGCTTGCCGTTGTCAGTGCCCTTGGGGCTGGCTCTGCTGTGCCGTGCTCTGCGCTGCTTGCGGTGCTGACTCAGTTAGCGCAACCCGCAGCTTCAGCTTGCCTCCAAGAGGCAGTGCCGCTTACCACCTTCTGACACCCACGCCGTGCAGTGCCCCCCCACACAAAGCTCCGCACTGTGTGCCCGCGTCACGCCGTGCAGGCACTTGACTACGTCCTGCACACAGCCTCCCAACACGGCCTGCGGCTGATCCTGGTTTCGGGCAGTACCAGCAGCGACATCGGGCGGAGCGGTGCAGGCACTCCTGCGACATACATGCAGTGGGTGACTGGCCGCCTGAACCTCACAGGCAGGCACGGGTGGAGTGGGGTGGGGTGGGGTGGGGTGGATTGAGGGGCAGGAGTTTAGACGCGCAAAGGGCACGGAAGCGACGGCCTTGGATGGTAGACTACGCTAAGTGTTGCCAGCCTTCACGCCCGCTGGCACTCGGGCTGGCCCAGACGGGACGTGCCTGAGCCTGCTGCTCTGCCCCTCCAAGCCTCCACGCTGTGCCTGCGCCTCTTGCGCAGGTGCCACCATCCAAGATTTCTATACAGACCCGCGGGCCCGCCTGCTGTACAAACATTTCCTCTGCTCCCTCGTCAACAGGTGCGGGAGGGCAGGAGAGGGGCGGCCACTTGGGCAGCTGCAAGAAGGGAGGCAGCCAGCCAGCCAGCTGCCAGCTGCACTTGCAACCAACCAAACCATTGGCTCGTTTGAACATCCGTACTGTACCCTGCCGCTGGTCGCAGAGTGAACAGCTACAGCGGTACCCAATACCGCGAAGACCCCGCCGTCTTTGCCTGGGAGGTGCTGCAGAACCCGCGGTGCGCCTTCTCTGCCACGCTGTCGCATATTGTGTCACAACTGCGCCGCGCGTGGCACCGGCACTGGCAGCGGCAGCGGCCAGGACGTGCATCGTGCAGTGCAGTGCATCATTGAGTGCAGATCCACTTGCAGTGCAGCGCCTACAGAGTGCAACAGCGGGGCCGAGGCACCAAGGGCTGCAAGCAGCACTTACAGGGGTGACACTGTCGGGCGCTGCCTGACAGCCTGAGCAAGGGCATCTGTCGCTCGGCTGCAACACGTGCTGCGCGGCGCCTAAAGCCCACTAGTATGCAGCAATGCCTGGCCCCGCCCGCAGGTGCCCCGGCTGCCCAGGGCCCTCCAAGGGATCAGTTGTGACCACTTGGGCGGCTGAGATGACCTCATTTCTAAAGTGCATCGATGAAAATCACCTCGCGTCGGTGGGGCAGCTTGGGTGGTGAGCAGCAGCAGGACCGGGCGGGACAGGGCACTGGCAGGGCAGGGCAGAGCTGCACCGGGGAGGGCCGGAGCTTCGCTTCGAGGGATGGGATGTGCGAGGGAGGCAGGGAGGGACCAGCCCCACATGCCCTGCTGTGCTGTGCTATGCTGTGGTCACCCCTGTCCGCCTCCACTCCCACCCTCTACCCGCATCCTGACCCACATCGTTCCGAAGGTGCCAACTGTAGACCTTGTGGCAGTGCCACCTTCCTCATTAGCAACGCTCCCACAGGCTGGCAAAGGTCCTCACATGTTGCATCCCACGGTATGGGAGGCCCCTTGCCACACTGCCCTGCACTTGTGCTTCCCCTGATGCGCGCCCCATGTTTCTCCTGTGCTCCCCCTGATGCGTGCGCCCCCATGTTTCTGCCCCCCGCAGGTTTGGCGACTCCAGCCCCGAGGAGCGCGCCGCCGACAACCCCCTGCTAGACTTTGAGTGCGAGGGGGCCGACTTTGTGCAGCTTGCCTCCCTGCCCTCTGTTGACTACGCCGCCTTCCAAATGACCGACGGCTTCTCCGGATATGTGAGCTCTGGACAGGGAGGAAGGGTGGGGATGGGGGGCTGGAGTGGGGCGGGCAACGCTCACTTTTGGCTCGAAGGCTGGTGGTGTCCCCCGATACGCGCGTGTTGTGTGCGGTTGGGGGCCAGGCTGCAGCAAGAAGTACATTCCTCGGGTCGAAACAGGGCATCGGACTGCACATTTCGAAGGCCAGGGGGAAGTGCAGCGGGCACAGCCGCCGCAGCTGGTTGGACACCGCAAATCCCTGCTGCGTACTGTCCAAGTCAGTACGGCGGCATGCCCGTGTGACCTGGCCCACGTTTCTGCCTGCCTGCCTGCCTGCCGCCACCCCCCTGCAGGACGAAAGCACAATGTCGGGGTGTGGGTGGGATTGCCACATGCGCTGGTTTGAGCGCTGGATGGAGGCACACATCAACGACTCGCAGGTGGGGGAGCCGCATGAACGCGCATGCACCAGCATGCAGGGCGCCCAGCCTGTGCTCGCCGCCAAGGGCCCTGCAACTGGATCATGCTGTGCCCGGTGCTTGCCTCCACGGGCACGTAAAAGGGTGCATGCCGTGTCCCGCTGGGAACCGGCACGGCAGGCAGGGTGCTGCCGCTCTCCTGCCTGTGTCCGCCTGCCTGCCGCAGAACGACTTGCTTGCACGGTGCCTTCTGTCAGGCTGCAGGCAGCAAGTGGCGGGCTAATTGCCAAAGTTCTGAGGCCCAGACAGCAGAGCTGCCAGCTGGCTGCCGGGCTGGGCTGACTGCCGGCCAGCTCACTTTTGCCCTGCTCCTCCCCTCCCTCCCCACCCCCAACTCCCTCTCTCTGCAGGCTCTGCCGGACCCCAAGCCCCTGCTGCTGACCTCTGTTTGGAAGAGCTACCACGAGGGCCGGCGGAGCGAGCTGTTTGACCTCGTGGCCGCCACCGTGGAGGGCGCCAGGCTGGCGCGCGGCGCCGGCAGCGTGATGGCGGGTGTCCTCTTCTCCTCTGCCAGCGTGTGGAACCAGACCGACTGGTCCGGGCGGTCGGTCTACTTGGATGGAGCGCTGCCGCTGCCGGCGCCAGATCGGTGGGTGCAGGGGCGGGCATGTGCACAGCTGGCTGAGGGTTCACGGTTTAATTAATAAGGCTGTTCTCAGCGCTGTGCCCGCGGCAGGCTGTATGCTGGGTGCGGCGCGTGTGCAGTGGTGAGCGCCGTGGCTAGTGGGGAAGCAGCCGGTGGTGCTGTGCTCTCCTGCACAACAGCCACATGTTTGCGACCTGCTGGAGGCCCGCCTTTGCCACGCTGGCACACCTGCCGCCCCCACAGTGGCACACCTGCTGTGCCTTTCCCCTGCAGCACCCAGCTGTACCCTCCAGAGGAGCAGGCCTTCCTGGATGCTGCCAAGATCATGCAGGCGTGCTGCGCTGCGCTGTGCTTGCTGTGCTACACAGAACTATGCTATGCTGTGCTGTGCAGCGCGTGCGAGTATGGGCGTGCTGTGCTGTGCTGTGCTGTGCTGTGCTGTGCTGTGCCCTGATCTGCTTAGTCTGCCGCGTGGTTGGCCACTGCCACGCACGCTGTGCTGTGGTGCTTGGTGCCTGGCCTGCTCCGCTCGTCAGTGCACAAGTGCCCATTCACCTCCCTCCCTCCCCCACGCAGGAGGGGTTTGAGCGGCGCGATGTGGCAGAGGACTGCCGCGGTCGCTCCACTGCGCTGCACATGCACTTGTACAATGTCACCGCCCTCAAGGCGCGCGGGCAGCGGGTTGTGACAGGGCGCTGATAGCAGGGGATTGGTGGCAGCCTTGGGCGCTGGTGCATGGCAGCAGGTGCTTCATCCCACCAGCCCGACCGCCTAGCCGGCACTGCTGAGCTCAAAGCTGAGCCGCAATCAGCCGAGAAAACATGCGCCTGTGTGCCATGCCACCCCTTGCCTCACCCACGCAGATCTACTCGTCCAACTCAACTGTGGCACTCATTCGGGAGATGGCAGCTGGGGCTGCTGCGGGCACCTTTTGAAGCAGCGGGTGCTGCTGCCGGCAGAGCTGCTGCAAGCGCCCGTGTCCTGGCGGCCGGGCCTGCGGTTGCCCGCTTCTCCTGGGCCTGACAGAATGCAGGCACTGCACAGAGTTCAGGCTTCACGCCTTGTGGTGATGCAAGTAGGTGGGGTATATTGGCGCGACACTGAGGCACGAGTGCAGGGCTGGAGGCAGAGTGGAAGCACCGTGCTGCCCTGAGGAGCATGCCGCGGCAACAGCCTGCCCCTGTTTGTTTGTTTGGACTTCACACTTGCGCTTGTCCAAGCCACCGCACCATCAGCTCGCAGCTCAACCTTTCAACTGCCGGCGCCGCCCCTCCTCCAGCTCATACCCCCGTCCCTCTTGTCCCCTGCTTCTGCACCCTCATTCTCTGCCTCTGCCATGTAAGTATGTGCTTTTTTTACATATTGAATACTCCTCATTGCATGCCAGCGCCCAGCATGCATGTGTACAGTGAGACAACCTCAACTGCTCGCATCCGCTCGTGTATGTATCACGTGAGCGCTTTCAGCGTTTCTCGCACCGCCTCTGGCAGCCAGCCCACCCCAGCCGCCTGCCGCAGCGCCGGCGCCAGCGGCGCCAGCATCGCTCGCGCCTCCTCTGGCTGCGCCTGTGCGTAGTGCAGCAGCAGGCCCAGCAGCAGCGCGGCCAGCGCGGCCAGCAGCGCGGCCAGCAGCAGCAGCGTGCCCAGCGCGGCGCCGGCGCCTGGCGGCCGCGCTATCCGCGTCAGAACGGCGCTGGCGTCGGAGGAGCCGGAGATGATGTATTGCTCGTCTGGGCTGAACGCCACGCTGGTTGCAAAAGTCATGTGCACTCCCTTGGCGTACTTGATGGTCTGCAGGGTGGCAGAGTCTACCACCACTTGGTCACCTGGTGGCGGCAGGCGGGGGGCAGGGGTGGGCGGTAGAGGGGAGATGGTCGTGATGGGAAGGGGCGACTGGCGGTTTTACAGGGGGTGAGCGCGGGGAGAAGGGCCGGACGGAGGGATATCGTAGCCCACAGCCTTGAGGCAGGGCAGCAACGCGATACACAAGAGCCTAGGCAGAATTGGCGCTTCGATACAACACAGCTCCAGACGCCCGCCAGCAGCAGCAGCAGCAGCAGTAGCAGCAGGGCGGCTGGCCGGCGTGCGCTGGCCGCTCACCGTCAGGCGTCACCGCCGCCATCAGCTCCCCACTCCGGCTCAGCTCAAAGCCGCAGATGGGCGCGGGGGCCACAGGCTTGCGTGTGCGCCCCACCACCTGTATGCTGCCGTCCTCATCCTGCCGGGGAGAGCAAGGGGGTGGGGGTGCAAGCGGGTGAGCAGCCGCGAGGGAGGAAGCGATGGGCAGGTGGCAGTGGGTGATGTGACAGGCAGTGCGGCCAGGCTGGGGGGTAGTTTTCAGGCGGATCGGCCAGGCATGTGGGAAGTGTGGACAGGCAGGGTCTGCAGTGCAGTGGGGAGGTGGGAGGCCAGAGGGCGGCCCTGGCCAGCACCGGCGCCGCAGCTCTTACTGGCTTGGCGCTTGGGCCTGCGTTCCATCCCCAGTGCTGTTCGCCCAGTGTTGCTTTACCCAGTGTTGCTTTCAGCCAGCATTGCATCTCCAGTGCTGCTCCGCCCTGCCCTGTACCGCCCTGCACGCCCCATCCCTCCCAGCCTCGCGCCACACTCCAGCCCGCCCCGCCCCAACCTGGCCCGCCCCGCCTACCTGCTGCCACTTGACAATCCACCCGTCCCGCTTCCACTTCATGGGTGTGAAGAGCAGGATGGAGTCGTCTTCTGGATCCACAGCCGATTTGCATCGGAAGAAGGTGGCTCGGGGCATGTCTGCAGCAGTGGCATGTAGATAGGATGTGAACTGCCATGCTCCTGAGGATTTGAATGCAGGTAGGATGGGCTTGGGAGGCAAGGCAGGGGCAGGAGATTGAGGGCAGCGGCAAGGGGGGTGCGGAACCCTGCCCGCCCCACCCGAAGTGCATCTGAACTTTCAACTTGTGGTGCCGCAAGCGCGGCAGTCACCACTCGCGTCTTGTTACCTGTCGCTGCTCACACCACACCTCCTGCCCTGCAGTCACCTCCTGCCTTCCGCCTCCCCGCCCCGTCCTACCCAGGCAGCTTGCACCACGCTTGCCCCTCGGCAGGGCGGGGCAGCCAGCAGTGCGACCCTCCTCCCGCGTAGCACCTAACCCCAGCCCAACGCGGCCCTGCCCAGCACCCAGCATGCCCACATGCGCCGCGCTGGCCCGCTCACCCGCCGGCGCCGCCAGCTGTGCAATCTCCTCCCCGCTGTCTGCGCTCCACAGCTTGCAGGCGCCGCCCTCATCGCAGGAGAACAGCACGCCGTCAGAGTGAGCAGTGCTGAAGTCCACGTTGCGGATTGCCTTTTGCGAGGCCTCCCACCTGCACGTCAGCGGACAGCGGACAGGGCAGCAGGCACAGCACGCAGCACAGCAGGCGGGGCAGATGAAGCTAAGCGTCGGACAGAGCACAGCAGGAGTGGGCAGAGCTCAGGTTGAACAATCTGCATAGCGAGTGGTGAGTTGCCTGCCTGCTACAGCCCGGCACCGCGCCGCACCGCCTCCCACGCCTCACATCCAGCCATTGGCGTGGTAGTCGCTCTTCAGACTGCATGCCTGCGCAACGTGGGGAAACCAAGAGCAGAGCTCGCTGCCCCGCACCTGAGGCGCCGCCGCATGTGGGGCCATTCCCACACCTCGATGCTGCCGTCCTCCCCGCCCAGCGCCAGCAGCCGGCCGTCGCCGCTGAAGGACATCCCCTTGATAGGGCCGATGCTGGAGGTGGCTTCTTTGAACTCGCCTGCAGGGAAAGAGGGCAAGCAGAGGTGAGCTGGTGTTGCGCAATGGGGTTGATGGGGTTGCCTGCAGGGGGCAGACGAGAGGTAATTGAGTGGGCGAAGGGTGAGTCGGTGCCGGAGGTTGCTCCCCTCCTGAACTCACCCTGCAGCGGCTATAATGCAGCATGGTCAAGGGGCGAGCGGGCAGGACAGTGAGTGTGGGTGGTCCAAGCTGGCAGCAGGGGGGCATGCAATGAGGAGCAGGGCACCCAGGGCTGCAGAGCAGGCGGGCCTGGCCGGCTGCAGCTGCGCAGCCGCTGCTTCTGCCTCCACGGCGGCTTCCCAAACAGGGGGTGCTGCACTGATGCCCGTGCCCATCCTGCTGCTGCTGCTGCTGCAGTCGGCAAGTGGGCGCCGCCTGCTGCAGCCGCCTGCCGCCTGCTGGACGCCCCGCCCTGCGACCTGCTCACGCACCCTGCGACAGGCTCAGTTTGGGCGGCTCGCCAGCGGTGGGGTGCACATCTACTCGCTCCAGGCCGCCCACGCTCATGCCGCACACCTGAGGGAGGCGGCAGGCACGGGGGCGGGGAGTGGAGTCAGTGCCTATCAGCGGGGCCGGGGGCACGGCGGGCGGGCGGCGAGTGCAGGGGCAACAAAGTGGGGCAGCAGCAGCGCTTGCAGGACACGCCCCTAGGTAGAAACGTGCGCCCGCTTAAGCACAGCCGACCCACAAACGCATTCCGTCCCCGCGGCACAGCGCAACGCGCAGGCATCATAAGCGCAGGCATCCTGCCCACCCCGCTTGAGCCCACCACCCCAGGTGCCCACCCACCAGCGAGCGTCCAGATGGGTGCATGACCAGCCGGTACCCGGCGTCCTTCCCAGTGTTCAGCTTGGCCACCTCCTCTGACTGCACGCCCTCCCGGCAGCTCAGCACCGACACCCTGCAGGTGGGGGTGAGGGTGTGGGGAGTGGCACAGGCGTGGCAGGCAGAGCGGCGGGGCAAGCAGAGCGTTGGGGCAGAACACAGACCGCTGCTGTTGCTGCTGCGGCTGCAGTGGTATCGCATGCTGGAATGCTGGCAAGGAGGCGGCAGCGGCCTGTTTGTAACTGGCCAGCTCTTGCAGCAGCAGACAGACAGCTCCTCTCCTCCGCCCGTGGGCCCCACACAAGCCAGAGCGTGGCACTCGGGCCCGCTGCCCACCCAGCGCACTTGTTTTCAATCCCGTGACCACCTCCTCCACACATGTAGACGTGCTCCCCTGGTGGCCAGGCAATGCCGTAGATGGGGCAGCCATACTTTATCCCCCACTCCTTCTTGCGGCCCATAGCTGGCTAGCGGCGGCGGCGGCGACAGCGGCGGTGCACCGCCGACGGGAGGACTGCCTTGGGGGTGCAGGGGCCGGCGCGCCTTCACAGTTGGATCATGCGGTTGGTATAAGCGAGAGGGCCGCTGGGGACGTTAGTAAAGCGGAGCTTCGATCGGCTCAGGCGAACAAAGCCTCTGGCACGTTTGAAGCTGTGCGCAAATTTCAGCTTGATTTTAGAGCGACACTGTGCGGCGATCGCGGTCCGAGGAGAGGTCTTGCTCCTTGGCACGTCGGCCTTGCTGGCAGCGATGGACGAGAGCTCTCAGGCATCGCCGATTGTGTTTAATTGCCGTAATTCGGTACGTTGGTTTTGTGCGGGGCTCCGACAGGGTGCAAGCCGCCATCACCCCTGAGCGCGCCTTTGGTCCTTTTCAGGTGCGTAGGGGCGGCTTGTGCTGCACGCTCAATCTGACCGAGGTAACGTGATCTGTATCGGGAGCAATGCGCATGCAGGGGAGAAGAGAGTGCCGGCCGCTCACTGTTGCTGCCGCCCGGCCGGCCCACCACCGCCTGCGCAGAAGCGGCGCGCCTGCAGCTATCTGTAAGGTGTGCACACGAGCCTGTCTCGCAAAAAGCTCTAGCTTCCCATCGGGACCAGACTTTGGAGAGGCAGCATGTTCAAGAAGAACATCAGTGTGTCCTCCACACATCAGCTCTCCGGAAAGGATGCCAAAGAGCTGCGGCGGTCGGTTCTGAAGGTGAGGGGTGCGTGCACGCTCTGTATGCAATACGCGGCGCCGTGCTGTCCTACAGAGTTGCTGTCCCAGCCGCGCAGCTGGCAGACCGAAAGAGGCCTGAGAGGAGGCGTGGACCGCCCAATCTGGCTCGTGCTCTGCTGCTGGCACCGCTACGTGGGCACCCGCACTCGCCCCGCCCCGCAGGCCTTTCCTTCCGTCAGCGAAGAGGCCCTGGGTGCCCTGCTGCCCGGCAAGACTGGGCTGGCGCAGTCCAAGTTGAGCAACCGCTGCGTGGTGTACTCCCTGGATGGCGGCAACCCGCTGTTCTTTGACCCGGACGGGCGGGGGGGCCTGCTGCCCACGGTGAGGCGAGCAGTGGGGAGGTGGGGCACCATAGGGGGCAGGAGGGTTGTGGTGGTGGGGACCGAAGGGGGCAGGAGGGGTGTGGTGATGAGAGGGGAGGATGTCAGCGGGACAAGAGGGTCGTTTGTGGGCGAGTGCTGAAGTGTGCTGTGCGGACATGACGTTTGAGCAGCTGTGGCAGCTGCATGCCAGCTCGGCTTGCCACAAGCACCCGTGGTGCCTAGCGTGTGCTGCCCTACCAACGCCGCCCCGCTTCTGCTGCCACTGTCGCTGCCTGCCTCCCCCTCTTCTGGCCTCCCACCCCCTTCAGGTCTACGCGCTGTCGGCGCTGCCGCAGCTGCTGCCCACGCTGCACACGTGGTCGGAAGTGAGCGGCAAGGTGCTGGGCGGGGCGGACCTGTTCCTGCAGGGCGTGCTGGCGCCAGCTGGCGGCCTCCCAGACTTCCTGGCTGGCAGCGCACGCAGCCTGGCAGTGCCTGGCAACCCGGTGCCCTTTGCGGGTGGGCGGGGCGGGCTGGGGAGCTGGAGCAGGGGCGGGTGGGGAGCTGGGGCAGGGGTTGGTGGTGCGGGCTGGGCGGGGGAGAGGGGCGGGCAGGGTTATGGGGTGGGGCGGGTTGTCCGGTGGAGAGGGGCGGGCTGGTTAGCTGGGACTTGAGCGAGCCGGCGTGCTTGTAGGAGCACCGCTGCCTGCCCCATCCTTGCACGCATGCCAGTTGGCTTCTCATCTGCCCTGGCCTAGCTCAGCCCTCCGCCCTGCCTTTGCTGGCCGAAGCCAGCATGGGTGTCATCGCCACTCCACTGCCTGCCCCTCCCGCCCGCTCCTTCATGCCCTTGCTCACCTTCTCTCTGACGCCCCATCCCTCCTATTACCCCCGCCTTCCGCCCCGCCCTGCAGTGGGCAAGATGGCGGTGAGCCGCACTGAAGCGGTGCGGGAGGGCATGAAGGGGCGGGGGTGGACGCTGCTGCACACGTATGGGGACCTGCTGTGGCACATGGGGGACAAGGCCCCTCCCAATGAGGGCTTCACCGCCTCCCGCATCTTTCCGCTGGCTGCGCCCGAGGGGCAGGCGGCGGCGGGCGAGGTGGACGAGGCGAGCAGCGCAGCCGGCGCAGCAGGCGAAGCGGCCCAACAGCTGGGCGCCCTGCAGCTAGGAGGGGGCAGCGGTGGCAACGGCTCAGCAGAGGCAGAGGGCAGCGGCAGCGGCAGCGCAGCGGCAGCAGCGGCAGGGTGTGCAGCGGCAGAGGCGGCAGGGGGTGCGGATAGTGGCAACGGCAGCGGGCTAGATATGGATGCACTTTTGGAGGCCGCCGTGCTTGCAGGGCTGCAGGCGCTGAAGAACGCAGACCTGCCGATCCAGTGCGGCGACTTTTACACCAAGCACATGCTGCCGGCACGGCCCGAGGGTGAGCACAGCACGCCCAGCACGACACGCGCGCTGTGCCATGGGCGCTGGATGAACGGCAGAAGAGGGGCGGCCCCTGTGCAAGCTGCCGCTGCTGCCGTTGCCGTGCGCCACCTATGCCGCTGCTGGAGCAGCCGGTGGCGCACATGTGCCGCCGGCGTGGCAGCCAGCCTGCTGTTGCCTCCCTGCAGCCGGCAAAGTAACGGCCAATGCACTGTGTTCACTGCACCCCACCTTTGCATAGCCCCATCTAGCTGCCTGCCTGCCCACCTCCTGGCTGCACGTGCAGGCGTTCTGTTTGACATGAAGCAGAGCCGCTACAAGAAGCTGTCCAAGCTGTTGGACAAGTTTGAAAAGGACAAGGTGAGTAACATTTTGATGATGGGGGCGGGGCTATGCCAGAGGTTTTGCAGTCGCCTCTGAGAGCGCATTTCGTGCGCACCCCAGCCCTGCAGGCCTGCCCAGTACGCCGCTACCCGCCTGCCTCTCCCCATCTGTGGCACATAGTGGCTGCTCAGATGCTGCGCCCCTGCATGCCCTGCTTGCCCACTCATCGTCCTAGCACCACCTCGCCCCTGTGTAGCCGCCCCGCGCGTCTGTGCCTCGCTCTTTGCCCTGACCCCCGACTCTGCCCTGCCCCCCACCGCTGCCTCACAGTCTGCCATGCCTCCCCACCTCCCCTGCACTGTCCTTTACCCTCCCCGCCAGGTCATCACTCAAAAAGTGGTGCGCAAGCAGGACTGTATCACTGCAGTCAACCGCAGCCACCCCGCCTACACCAGCTTCGCCGGCATGCCCGGCGGCAATGGCGGCGGCGGCGGCAACGGTGACGGCGCGGCAGGCAGCAGCGGCGGCGGCGGCGGCGGCGGTGG
>JAPTJF010000450.1:0-50838 GCA_029339195.1 Micractinium sp. NFX-FRZ | reverse complement strand
GCCGCGCCGGGCTGCAGCGCTGGCGCCGGCGGGCCGCCGCCACGCTGCGCCGCCCCCCGAGCCGCCCCACGATCCTCTCCCTCCATCTCAGTCACTCCATCGGCACCATATGCGATGAGGTCATCAAAGGAGTCGTCATACTCATCGTCATACTCGTACTGCAGGCGGAGGGAGGTACAGGCAGCGGGAAAGGGGCCAGTGGGGCAGGGGCAGCAGTGGGGAATGAAGGAAGGGCGGGCAAAGATGCGTGACTGTGGCACACAGAACGCACTGGACAGTGCAAGCAGCAAAGAGCCAAGGTATGCAAGCATGTGACCAGTCAGGGGCGGCACCGGCGCGAACAGAGCCAGCCCTGCGCGCCTGCACAGCGCGCCAAGCAAGAACGCACTGTCAACCATTCGAGCATGTGCCCCCGCACACCAGAAACTCACCCAGCAGCAGCGCCCCTGCACTCCCCCTAGCCACCTCCCACTGCACGCCGCATCATGCTGCACCCCCTGCTCACCTGTGCAGCGTTGGCTGCCGACACCAGCGCCTCTCGATACGTCTCCTCCCGCACATCCAGGTAGCGAGCCGTCTTGTTCTCCGCCCGCGCCCCGCCCTTGCCCGCATCCCCTGCCGCCGCAGCCACCAGGCCCGCGCCCGCCCAGCCGCCCAGGCTGCTTCCCGGCAGTGTGGCGGGGAACGCGTCGTCGTACGAGGGCACCTCCTCGCCCACCTTGCCCTTGCCTTTGCCGCCCGCCCCGGCCGCAGCGGATGCCGCCGTGGGGGCAGCGGCCTGCCACTGCGCCAGGCTGAGCTGTGGGTCCAGGCTGGACAGCTGAGCTGGCAGGGTGCCCTCCAGCAGCGCGTTGAGCACGCGCTCCGGGCTGTTGCCCAGCTGCTGCAGGCAGGACGCCACAAAGCCGTCGCCGTAGTCGGGCAGCAAGTCCTTGACCTGTTTTCAGGGGAGCAGAAGGCCAGAGGGAGAGGGGAAGGGTGAAAGCGGCAGGATAAGGAGAGCGGGAGGCCAAGTCATGGGTTCAAGGGTCACACAGGAGCGGCGGCAAGTGAAGTTGTTCATTGGGCACAGCAGCGAGTAATGCCGGACGGCACAGGGATGCGTGCAGGCAGGGTGGACTTGCGTCCCAGCTGGCTGCCCCATGGCCCCCAACCCAGCAGCCCCGCTGCTGCGTCCCCCCTTACACTCAACCTCCACCCAACATGCCTGCCCCCGCTTGCCTGCTGGATCTTCGACTTGAGAAGAGCCATGTCCATGCCCGCCGGCTGGCTGCCGCCGCCGCCGTCCGGCAGCAGCCTGGCGGCAGCCTTGGCTGCGGCGCTGCCGCCGCCGGGCAACGGCGGGCCGGGCGCCTCCTCTAGGCTGCTCAGCCCCAGCAGAGCTGCCACATAGTCGGCTTGAGCATCGTCCAGCGACAGGCTGCCTGTTTGAATTGCAGCAAAGACGCTGCCACCCAGGCCCAGCCGCTGAGCCAGCGCTTGGCCAAGGCTCATGGAGCTGCCGCCGCCGCCGCCGCTGCCGCTGGCGCCGCCCGCTCCGCTCTCCTCCTCCCGGTGCCCCAGCAGCATGAGAGCATGCAGCAGGGTTTCACCGCGAGCGACCACAGAGCCGCTGCTGCCGGCCGCACGGCTGCTGCCCGCGCCGCCGCCGGCGCTGCTGCTGCCGCTTGCGTCGGCCGGCGGCTGCACGTAGCCATGCAGCAGCAGCAGCTGCGCCAGCCGCTCACTTGCCAGCTCCACATGGCACGACTGGCGCAGCATGAGCAACAGCAGCGCGGCGGTGCCGTCCCCGCTGCCGCCGCCTGCTGTGCCCGCTGTGCCCGCTGTGCGTGCCACTCTGTGCACAGCGGGCAGCAGCTGGTCATGCACCACCCCCAGGGCTTCCATTAGATCGGGGCCCTGCTGCAGCAGCAGTGCCGCTGCAGGCGGGTAGGCCTGAATGAAGCTGGACAGGGTGAGACAGGTGTCCCGCAGGTACGCCACGCCATCTGCACAAGGGCCGGCTGGGAGGAGGGGTGGGGAAGAGAGTAAAGAGCAGACTAAGCAGGCAGCGGAAGGTGATTTCAACAGCCGCGCAGGTTGCCGCCCAGCACACTGAAGCGAGGTGAGTAGTGCCAACAGGCAGCAACGAGATGGCCCTCTCTGCATGCAAGTTCCCACAGGCATTGCCGGTCGTGTGAACCACCCACCCACCCAACCACCTTGCAGGCTCTGCATCATCTCAGGCTCGCGAGCCGCCTTGCCCGCAGCCGCCATGCAGGCCTCTGCCACCTGGCCAAGGTTCTGAGCCACCAGCGGGCCCGCCTGCGCCGCCTGGCTGCCCAGCCGCGGCAGCAGCGCCACAGCTGCCGCCACCAGCTGCGCCAGCTGGCTGCCGGGGCCGTCTTTGGTGCTGCCGCTGCCGGCAGCGGCGGCGGCGGCTGGGCCGTAGAGGGCGCAGATGTCGAGGAGGCGCGGAAAGTCGAGGAGGCAAGACAGCACGGAGGCACGGTCGGCTTTAGAGGGCGCGCCGCGCTCGTCGCCGCACACTCTGCAAGCAGGCAGGCAGGCAGGCAGCCAGGGCATCATAGTGCAGCAGTGAAGTCGGGGTGGCCGGGCAGGGAGGCAAAGCAGAGGGGAGCAGGCTGACACAGCATCATGAGGCGGGCATACGGCAGGCACAAAATGCGATTGTAAGCAGGAATGGGGACTACGCCGGCCGGCAGCCCAGCAGTGCTCACAGGCGGTGCAGCAGCGGGAGCATGCGCTGCCAGACGGCCAGCAGCGTGGCGGACTGCCGCTGGAAGCCCTCATCGTAGGGGCGCCTGCGAGCAGAGAGTGAATCGAGGAGGTAGGCAGGCATTGGAGGGGCACTGCAAAAGAGCCTGGCTGCTCAAGGCAAACGTGCTGCTTCCTTTTCTGCACCCAGCCCTGCCCTGCCCTCTGAAACATGTACCGCCGCCGCCGCCGCTCACTTGGCGTACTGCAGGAAGGAGGCGACCAGCAGCGCCAGGCTGGCATCTGAGCGTGCCACTGCCCACAGCTCGGCGGCATCAGCGGACAGCAGCCATTCTAGGTCATCTGCAATGACCGCCAGCGCCTCGCCGCCCGCCCCCGCCGCCTCGCCGTCGGGCAGGAAGGGGAGGAAGCGCTGCATGCCGCCGCCGGCGGGCATGGTCTGCTCGATGCAGCGGGGAGCTGCGAGCAGGAGGGAGGCATGCAGCATGAGCGGGCTCATGTGCAGGCAAACGAGGGCTTGATGGAGAGGTGAAGCCAGTGCCCCGCACCATACGCTGCCGCTGCCGCCGCTGCCGTCGCCAGCTTCAGTCATGTCAGGCGTGGCGTTCACCATTCACTCAAGCTGCTACATAATCAAGTTGCAGGCGACTCGCCCTTGCCTGTTGTCTGTTGTCTACAGCCGGGCTAGGACTTGGGGTGTTCCGATGCCAGGAAATGCTGGACGGCGACGCGTTACTACCGATCGTGACGACGCAGCCGGCGTGTGGCTTATGGCTCGTGAGGGTCCCGAGATACAAGCAAGTGGCGCGCAGCGAGGTGATGGAGCCGCCCCCGCCCCACACAGAAATATATCGCACAGGAGTATCAAATAGCCCAGAGGGCGATAATGGCGGGCTGGATTGGGAGCCCAGTGCTGCTGGGTGTGAGGCGGTGAGGTGGCGCTTGGAGCGCCTGCTGGCAGCCTGCGGCCAGCGGAGGGTCCCTCGCAGTTTGCTCGTGAATGAGAAGAATGACCAAGTGGCAGAGCGAGATCCTTCCCAGAATCATTAGGATATGCTGACCACCTTGTGTGTTGCGTTCTCAACAAGCTGCTGCCGCCAGCGGTGGCACAGCCGCTGTGAGCGCAACTGAGCGCCACGACCGCATTGGCACGTCTATGAAACTACCATGCACAATGAACATGCAGATGCGGCATCGAACACCTTCGGCACATTTGTTGAATGATGTCAAAGAGGGGCACTGAAAAAACCGACTGGCGTGCTGCAAGTACTGCCTGCCGCTGCGGCATTGCCGCCTGGAAGGGGGAGTCACCGCTGCTGGCTCTGTGGCCTGCTCAGAAGCGCAATCAGTGCTGCTAGAACTCAATGGAGGGTCCAGATCCTAGCATCGGTCGCTGATCAACGAAACAGGCAATGCCAGGCGCCTGCCAGCAGGGCACGGATTTTAAAGTGGTCCTACACCGTCCTGACCCCCGCCCATCGATCGCGCTCAACTCAAACTACCCACGCCACCCAAGCTATCGACCACAGCGAGCGGCGAGCAGTCACTCGGGCGATGTGTATTTGAGTGGCAGCGAGCTCCTGTGCACGCACCGGCGCCATGTTCAAGGCCATCAAGGGCAAGGCGCCTGGTGCCGACACCAAGGGCACCCTGACGGCGCTATGGAAGGCGGCCGGCAAGAAGGAGGCAGGCGGCGACACCCCCGGCCCTGCCCAGCCTCCAGCCGCGTCTCAGGGCGAGCAGACCCCCGGCGCGGCAGGGTTGACGCCAGCGGTGGGCGACAAGGCTGGCACGGCACAGCAGGCTGCCGCTGGGGCGGCGGCGGGGCAGGACGTGCCGGCGTCGGCGCCCTGTGGCGACGTGGCCATTGCCGCCATGCCAGAGCCCTCACCTGAGCCTGCAGCAGCTGCTGCCACGGCAGCTACGGCCGCACCCGCAGCCAAGGAGGCAGCGAAGGCAGAGGCAGAGGTGCAGCCCCTGGCTGGTGCCATCAAGGTGGGTGGGGAGCCAAGCGGGCGCCCGCCCTTGCATTCTGCCGTGCGCCTGCCTGCCGGCTTGCAAAGGTGCTGCCGTACATTTTCAGCACTCTTACACTTTTTGTGACTGCAACGACTGTGCTGCAGGAGGCGCCTGTGGCCGCGGCTGCTCCAGCGCCCGCCGCGGCAGACAACCCCGCCGCAGCAGCTGCCCCTGCCACTGGCAGCGGCGGCGGCAGCGCCACCACTGCTGACAAGAAGCGCAAGCGTGGGGCCCCTGGCATCGAGGCGGGGTGGAGCGAGGCACAGATGTCGGCGCTGCAGGATGCATTCAGCAAGAATGAGTACCCCAACACTGCTGAGAAGACTGCTCTGGCGGCACTAGTTGGGTTAGAGCTGGCGCAGGTGTGTGAAGGGCCGGGAGGCAGTCAGGGACGGTGCAGGGAGGGGTGTACGTGCCTGTATGTACTGCATGGCCTGCTGGAATTGACAGCAAAACACTGCAAGGGGCCAGGTGTGGGCTGTGCACGAGGTCGTGTCGTGGTGCCATGTGTCAACACGCCTGGCGGTAGGGCAGGCTGAGCACAGCATGGATCCTCGAAAGTGATCATCGCGCCTGCCCCCGAAGCCTGCTCTCCTGCCTGCCCATCATCCAGCTCCGCAATTGCCGCGACGTGCCAGCCACACAACCCACCCTGCACAACCTCTGGCCCCCGCAGGTCAACAAGTGGTTTGAGAAGCAGCGCAAGAAGGCGCGGGAGGAGGCGGGTGCGGCGCCCAAGCGCGGCCGCCCCAAGGCCGCGGGCGGCAGCGCCAGCGGCGGCAAGCCGACAGCGCCCGCTGCGCCAGCCGGCACGCCGGCAGAAGGCGGCGAGGGGCAGGAGGCAATGGATGTGGACGGAGAGGAGGCAGAGGTGGCAGATGGAGAGCAGCAGGAGCAGCGAGGTGCTGCTGTCGCTGCCCCCGAGCCGGGTGCTGCCACTGCTGCCTCCAGCAAGCCCGCAAAGCCGGCTGCTGAGCTGGCAGCAGCACCAGCTGAGGCAGCAGCAGAGCCCGTGCTGGCTGCTGACGACGCAACCACCCCCGCAGCAGCAGTCAAGCCCGCAGCTGCGGGCGTGGACGTGGCGCCGCCCGCTGCTGCCGACGCCGTCGCGCCCGCCCCCACCGATGCCTCGCCCGCCGCCGGCACAGCCGCCAAGCCGCCAGCCAAGACGCCAGCCCAGCCGCGCGCTATTTCGGCAGAGCAGAAGGCGGCTCTGGTTGCTGAGCTGGAGGCTGAGGTGGCAGCGCTGCAGGAGCGAGGCCTGGCCGCGCCCCTGCACCCCCTGCCCACCACGGCCGCTGCCGCTGCCGACGGCGGTGCCTCCGAGGCCCCCGCTGCGACCGCCGCCGAGCGCCAGCCCTTTAGCGACGCCCGCCTGGCGTGCCACCTGGCGGGGCAGCGCCTGCCGCTGACGCAGCTGCTGGGCGCGCTGCTGCCGCTGTTCCGCCAGCCGGACAGCGAGGCGGCGCTCCAGGAGTCTGTGCTGCGCAGGTCAGAGTGGTGCGCCAGCTGTCAGCTGCCAGCTGTCAGCTGCTGTTTGAAGAATGCACGCGGCCGGACACCAGCAGAGGCTGTGCCTGCATGCGGGGGTGGGGCCGGCGGCAGCCAGGAGGATCAAGGAGGTGGCCGGTGTACACCACACGCTTGCCTGGGGCCAGGGAGCGGCTGCCGGCAGCAGCGTTGGGAGTCGCAGCGTGTCACAGCGTGTCACGGCGTGCCGCGGCACTTGTGCTGTCCTTCCTCACCCCGCTCCCCACTGTCACCCCGCCCTGGTCCCGCCTGCAGCCGCGTCATCGACATGGCGTCCCGCAAGAGCCACGGCCCCAAGGACGGTGAGCGCAGTGGGCTTTGGGGACTAGCGTGCGCTTGATAGGCAGGGAGCTGCCCAGCATCGGCACTTTCTTCGTGCTCTCGTGCAGGCGCCCTTGCCAAGGCGGGCGCTCTGGAGAAGACACAACCAGCCTCATGCTGACACACATGCATTCGTATGTGTGTTGTCTGTGCCTCGTGTCCCCATTTCCGCAGGCGGCCTTGCCATGGTGGATGCTCTGGAGGACGATGCACCCAGCCGGATGTGGCAGTGGGAGCTGCGCGATCAGAAGGTGGGCAGGCACTCGGATGCCTGCCTGCCTCACTGGCGCTGCTGCTGCCCCAGCTGCCGGCCTGCCTCCCTCCCTGTCGCTGCTGCTGGCCACCTGCCGGCCTGCCTGCTCGCCCACACAGACGCCCTGTCACGTGTTGCTTGCCTCTCTTGCACTGGCTGTGCCTGCCTACCGCTGCTGGCCCACCGGACCCTGCACAGCCTGCCTGCATTGGCAACACATGCACATTTCCCCATGTCCCAGTCTTCCCCACCCTGCGTCCCCACGCCCTCCTCCCCGCCCTCCCTGCAGCATCTGCCCAAGGAGCAGCGCCCCGCCGCCCAGGCCGCCAAGAAGCGTGCCGCACGCGCGCAGGAGCGGCTGGGCGCTGTGCTGGCCGCGCTGGGCCTGGTGCGCTCGCACGGCGAGGGCGCTGCGGCTCCCAAGCTTTGCAAGGCACTGGATGCCCTGCAGAAGGCGCGGGTGCGTGGCTGCTGACGGGAGCACAGTTGCGCGTGGGCTAGCAAGGCGGACCGGGCTCCGCCTTGAGAGCACTTCTCACATGACCGGGCTCCGCCTTGAGAGCACTTCTCACATGACCGGGCTCTGCCTTGAGAGCACTTCTCACATGACCGGGCTCCGCCTTGAGAGCACTTCTCACATGACCGGGCTCCGCCTTGAGAGCACTTTGGACAGCCGTTTCCATTTGCAGCTGTCGCTGCCTCAGCACCGAGCTTGCCCTCCACTCTCCAACAATTTGCGCCCATCCTGTCTCCCGAACTTTCCCCACACGTGTGCACCACTGCTGCCCTGCAGACGCTGCCTCAGATCGAGGAGCAGCAGCGGGCTCCCTCCCTCCCACACCACCCTTTTGTCCCGCAGCGCATTCACCCACCCTTCCTTGCCATTTGCACGAACTTGTGCCGCCTGCAGACACTGCCTCAGATCGAGGAGGAGCAGCAGGCGGAGCTGGAAGCGGCGGCGGCCAAGTCGGCCGCCAAGCGGGCCGCCTCCGCCTCCAAGCCGGGGCTCACCGCTGAGGAGAAGGCGCAGCAGAAGGTGACAGGGGGCTTACAGTAACTGTCCCTGCTAAAATGAATGTGATGGCGTTATTGGTGGGCAGATGTGGGGACACGGTGAGATGTCCCCCCCGGTGCGTGTGCCACAGAGGGCTATCAACATGGCGGCTGCTTACCAACCCCTTGGTCCGCGCCTGACCTGCCCGCTATGCCCCGGCACCTGCCTGCCCCACAGGCTGAGAAGGAGGCTGCAAAGGAGGCGGAGCGGGCGGCTGCCGCTGCTGCCAAGGAGGCGGAAAAGGCGGCCGCGGCTGCAGAGAAGGAGCGACTCAAGGTTGGGAGAGGGATGGAGGGAGTGGGGAGGGGCGGCTCGGGGGAGGGGCGCCTTGCGGGGGCGGGCGCCAAGGTTGCATCAGGGCTCTGCCCACACCAGGCCAGCAGCTAGCCTGGCCAGGTGACCGCAGAAGCAGTATGTCGGAGCATGTGCCAGGAGGCATGCAGGCGGTGTGGGCTGCTTTGCTTTCCCCCATTTTGGCCCTGGACTGCACCTCCTCCCGCACTGCGCATCTGCATCTTCCCACAAACCGTGCACTGCTGGCTTCTGGCCGCTTTGCAGGCCGAAAAGGACGCAGAACGGGAGCGGGCCAAGGCGGAGAAGGAGGCGGAGAAGGAGAAGCAGAAGGTGGGAGGGGTGGGATTTTGCAGGGCACAGCAGCGTTGGGCTGCTGCCGGGCCTGCAAGGTGTGAGCGGATGCACAGCTCCGCCTGTGGCGGCCGCCGCCAGCTAGCTGCTCCTGAAGGCGTGGTAACAGCAGTGAGCAAGGCACAGCAAGCCAGCCGATCTTGTGCCCACCCCACACTCACCTGCCTGTGCCATCCTACGTGCCCCGCTGCAGGCTGAGAAGGAGGCGGAGAAGGAGCGCAAGGCGGAGGTGGGTGCGACTGCCAGGTCGTTGCCCTGCTGGGCACGCCCGTGCACATGTCTGGCCACATTGTGGAATGG
The DNA here is from genome assembly GCA_029339195.1 of Micractinium sp. NFX-FRZ. Taxonomy (NCBI): domain Eukaryota; kingdom Viridiplantae; phylum Chlorophyta; class Trebouxiophyceae; order Chlorellales; family Chlorellaceae; genus Micractinium; species Micractinium sp. NFX-FRZ. Next base: position 41,998 of record JAPTJF010000450.1, on the reverse strand, counting down.
CTAAAGTGCCAGGTGGCAGACCTGGCGCCCTGCAACAGCAAGGAGACAGGCAGGCGCTCACCTGCATAGATGCCGCCCAGCACGTGCCCACTGCACGGCCGGCCGCGCTGTCAACCCCAACCCAACCTTCGCCCCTCCCACCGCGCCCCTTTAACTCACCCAAGCCGCGCCCCTCCATCCACCCAGCCCCGCCCTGTCTCCTCCCTCCCTCCCTCTCCCCACCTCCTCTCTCTCCTATCGCCCATTCACTCGCCCTCCTTTCCCTCCATCCCCTTACCTCCTGCTTTCACTTATCTCTCTTCCTCACTGCAGGAGAGCAAGGCCAAGAAGATTGGCTACAAGGACCCCGATGCCCTGAAGAAGAGCGTCAACAAGTTCAAATCCTTCTTCCAGCCCAAGGCCGCTCCCAGCCGCCCGGCAGCCGCCGCAGCCGCCGGCAGCGAGGCCAGCCCCGATCGCGCGACGGGGCCCGCCAGCCAGCAGCAGCAGCAGTCGCAGTTGGGCGGCGGCGGCAGTGCCGTGGCCAGCCAACAGCAGTCGCAACAAGGTGGCGGCGGAGGTTGCGGTGGTGGTGCCGGAGCTGCCACAGCCAGCAAGCGGGAGCGGGGCTACTTTGAGCTCTTCCTAAAGCCGGAGGGGAGCCAGCTGCGCAGGTGTGTGGGGTAGACGGGTGGGTGGGGTGGGTGCGGGGCAGGCAATACTGGGGGGCGGTCATGCTGAGGTTACGCTGGGGTCATGCTGGGGTCACGCTGGGCATAATCTGTGGGGGACGATAGCGGGACACACAAAGACGTTTGCCATGAGAAGTGCAAGTGTGCACCTGCATGAGTTTTGCCTGCCTGCCTAGCTCCGTGCGGCTGCCCCTGTCCCCGCTGCACTTGCCGCTATCTGACTGCTGCCCGTGCCTGCTGCCACTCCGCCCCTATCCCCTGCAGCCTGCCGCCCCAGCCGTCGGCTGCTGAGGCGATGGACGCTGCCTCCGGGCAGCCCTTTAGCATGGAGCAGGCGCAGGCTGCGTGGCAGCAGCTGGTGCAAGGCATGAGGAGGCGGCGCCGGGAGGCGGCGGCGCACGTACGTGGTGTTGCCAGGAGTGCCGCCTCATGTCGCAGGCAGCCGCATTGCGCTGCTGTGGCTGCCTGCATGGAGGTGGCACATTGATTGATATGCTGTTTGCCTGCCGGCTCCCGAAACCTAGCTGCCTCCTCACCTACCCGCTGCCCTGCCTACTGCCCCCTCCCCCCGCCCACCTACCTGCAGCCTGGCCCAAAGGGGCTCCCCCCCAGCTGGGCCCGCCGGTCGGATGCTCAACAAGTGGCCCAGGCGCGCCTGGACAAGCTGCAGGTGTGTGGGGAGGCTGGTGTTCAGCACTCTATTGTAATGTTCGGGCTACTGCTGTACCAAGTGACCCTCTGCAGCGGAAGGTTGCGGGTTGCTCTGCAACCGGTCGAGCGTGTCTCCCCTGCGCCTGCCCCTGTGCTTCTGCCTGCCTGCAGGAGGGCGGCGCTGACGTGGCGGCCATCAAGACGTGGCGCCGCAAGCTCCTCTGGTTCCCAGCCGACTCCAAGCGCCCGCCCTATTACGGCTCCGCCACCCCCAGGTGCGAGCTGACGAGCATGTTGGGCATAGGGGGAGGCCGGGTGGCGGCAGGGCGGTGCTTATCGACGCGTCACCCTGCCCTACAGCTCCCAGGTTGCCAAGGGGGGCGCAGGGAGGCTGCGTGGTGGCGGCGCCTGCTTGGCGATGCCTCGCAGCTGACAGCCTGCCCCTTGCGCTGGTCCCCCTGCACCAGGCATCTCCCTTGCCAGCGTCCCCTGCCCCGCCTCCACCAACCACCCCCCTTCCCCCCGGCCCGTGCCCCCCGCCTGCCCACCCCGCAGCCCCGCGGTGCGCCCCCGCAACTTCCTGGGTCGTGACGATGCCCTGGACTACGAGGTGATGAGCGACTTGGACTGGGCTGAGGAGCCCGAGGACGGTGAGTGCTCTAAAGGGGTTCTTGTAGACGCGTTCCTCACGGGTGGAGGTGCAATGGAAGTGTGTGGGTCGGTTTTGTGAGTGGGTTGAAGGATCTCTTATTCATGAGGTCATGAGCGACCTGGACTGGGCAGAGGAGGGTGAGTGCTTGTTTGTGAAGTAGAGGAACCGGTTCGGTGCCCAATGGCGGCAAGAAAGAACACTCCATGCCGGGGCTCTCATGGGAGTCTGTGTTTTGAACCCAGAGTGCGGCGTGCCTCTGCCGCTGCCTGCTTGCTCCAACCTCCATGTCCCCCGTTATCCACGCTGCAGCCTGCTCGCTGTCGGACGGCGACGACGAGAGCGAGATGGCGGGCGGGGAGGAGGATGAGGAGCAGGACAGCTTCATCTGCGCCGACGGATACCTCTCAGGTGGGAGGGCGCAGCGGTCTGTGGTCCTGCGCCATGGTGGCTGTGGGGCCAGCCATTGCGCACAGATTGGGGAGGCCGCCCTGTGTGCCACCTGCCTGCCTGCCTGCCCGCCTGCCTGCCTGCCTGCCTGCCTGGTCCTGATGTCCTGCCTGCCGGGCTGCACACGCTGACGCCGCTGCCAGCCTGCCCTGCCCTTCTTTCTGCTGCAGAGGACGAGGGTGTTCGAGTGGAGGATTTGGATGGCATGGAGGTGGACATGCCTGAAGGTGGGTGGGGGTGTGGATGCAGAGCACTGTGCTTTCAGGCTTGGACAGGTGGATATGCAGTGTGGGGGATGGGGTTGGCAGGCAGGGGTAGTTGCATTACTAGCAGGCTTGAGCGTGGATAGGTTGGTAAAAATAAAGCAAATGTGGATATTTCTGTTTGTATCAAAAATTTGGGCAGAATTGTGAGGAAAGGCCTGGCAGGCGTTTGGCAGGGCTGGACTGGGTGGGGGCGGGCTCTCAGTTGGACTGTAGCAGGGGCACATTGGGTGCTGTGGAGGCAGCAGCGCATGGGAGGCAGAGGTAAGAGGCGTGTGCACGCAGCTGCACTGGTGGAGTGCTGTGTCGTGGCTTGCCAGCTCCACCTTTGCTGAAACACGTGCACTGCAGGTCTGCCCGAGGGCGCGGCGGCTGCGTCAGGCATGGACGTACAGCGCCTGCTGAGCATGCAGCAGTTGGAGGCCCAGATGGAGCGGGCGCGGCGGGCGGGCAAGCCTCTCATCATCTCCCGCCTGCCCACCATCGGCGGTGACGTTCAGCCCGCGCCCGGCGGCTTCCTGCAGGCACGCCGCAGCCGCTGTGTGTCGTGCGCAAAGGGACGGGGCAGGACATGTTAGCCACGGGTGCTGCTGCTGCTGCTAATCGGCCTATCTTTGGGAGCGTCACACGCCAGCCCCACCCAGAGGACGGCAGCCGCACCAGCTGTGCTTCGACTCGACACCCGCACCCTGCCCTGGCGTGGCTTGACCTGGGCACCCCGACCTGGGCACCCCGACCCGCCCTAACCTGACACCCTGCCCGCCCTCACCTCACCTGGCACCCCGCCTTGTCCCCGGCCCGCAGGGCGACGTCTCCCTGCTGGGCGCGCTGGCAGCGGAGGTGCTGCTGCCGGGCCTGCGGCTGGGCGTGCCTGAGGACCTGGCTGGAGAGCCGGCTGGCGCGGCCCCCGCCAGCGCAGCCAAGGCAGCCTCTCCCGCAGGCAAGCTGCGCACCCGCTGAGCGCACTTCCCCTGCCTGCCTGCATGGTTGCACGACAGGCATGCCTGGCTGATGTGTCTGCCTCTTGCCGGATACATGCTGTGCTGTGCTGTGTGCTGTGCTGTGTGCTGTGCTGTGCTGTGTGCTGTAGACGGCTAGCCCTCACACTCCCCCGCCCCGGCAGGTACCTTTTGCCCCCTACCGCCGCTCATGTGTGCCACGCTGCTGCCCTTTCTCCTCCTCACTGCCACTCTCCTGCGTTCTCCTCCTCACTGCCACTCCCCTGCAGCTGCTGCTGGAGCGGCTGCCGGCGGCGAGTCTGCAAAGCCGTCGGGGGCGGGGCGGCCACGGGCGGAGAGGCCCGATGATCTGCTGCCGCAGCTGCTGCGCATGGTGCAGGGGGCGCCGCGCAATGCAAAACCAAAGGTACGCCATGGGGGGCAGGCAAGCGGGAGGGTTGGCTGAGAGAGAGGGGTGTGCTGTTTGGCCGCTGCTTGTGCGGGGGTGTAGGGGTGTTGGGGGGGCAGCGCTCTGGTGCTTGCGCTGAGCTGAGCTGGAGCCAGAGCCTCTGGTAGGAGGGCTTTGAGTGAACACCCCACCATCAGTCTCCTCCTTGTTGTGCCCCCGGCAGATCACTGACCTCTTCCTGGCGGCCCACCCCGACCGCAAGATACCCAAGAAGTGGGTGGCCGACTGCCTGAAGGAGCAGGCCGACTGGAAGGGGACGGTGACGGGCTGGGTGCTGCGCCCCTCGGCGCAGGCCCTGCTGGCAGGCGCGCCCCTTGCTGAGGCGGCACCCGAGGGCGGAGCAGCCGGCGGCGCGCCGGTGGCGGCTGCTGGCGGGGTGCAGCCGACGCCGGTGGCCAGCAAGGCAGCGCCGGCGGCGGGCGGCATGGATCGGTATTTGACAGCCAAGGTGAGTGAGGCGGAGGGGGCTGTGTGTGGCAATGGGGTTGCGACTGAAGGAGGCCTGCCCGTCAGCTGAGGAGTCCACACAGCCGAGGCAACTCCAGCGCGCCCTGAGTCCACACTAGGGGATGTGCAGATCCTGGGGGCAATGGCGATGCCCACCCGGCCCTCATGCCATGCCTGGGGCCTCCAACAGGTGCCGCCTGGGAGCAATGGGGTTGGCAGCACCTCAGTGCACCCCGCTTGCCTGCCAGCATCTGCCAACCACAGGCACTCCTGCCCCTGCCCCGGCTGCAGGGCGCCGCTGGCACGCCGGCTGTGCCCTCTGCGCTGCGTCCCGACGCCCCGCCCTCCGAGCTGCGCGCTCCCGGCCGCCTCGTCACCACCACAGCAGCGGGCGCCAGCGCAGCCGCTGCCACTGCCGCCGGCGCAGCCTCCCTTATGCCGGCGCTGGCTGTGCCTGACTGCGTCAGCGGCACTTCTGACCCCTTCTGGCGGGTGCTGCTGCAGCACATTGAGGCAGCTGATGGGAGCTGTGGCGAGCAGGCGCAGCACCAGGCCGGCGCGCAGCAGGCGGAGCAGCTGCAGTTTGTGTCAGTCTTCCAGCCCGCTGTGCTGGCCCGGTTGGTGGCCGGCATGCCCGCCAGCATCCTCACTGCGCTCCTCACCGGTGCGGCAGCACCCAGCACCCCGCCCGCCAGCCGCGCTGCATACCTGCGCTGCCTGGAGGCTGCTGTGCTTGCGCTGGCGGCTGCCGAGGCAGAGGCGGCGGGGGACAGCATGACGGTGTCGCAGCAGGTGTGGGCGCCACGTGGCGCCCCCGTGGCCGCCTCGCTGGCAGAGCTGTGCCGTGAGCCACAGCTGGCGAGCGGCCTGGCCGCCTGCGTGCAGGCGGGCCGAGGTGCCGAGGCAGGAAGCGCAGAAGCTGGGGCCGCCCAGGCGGCTGCATCGCTGGCGGCGGCGCTGATGGGGAGCGAGGCCTGCAGGGCGGCGCTGGCGGCGGACGATGGCGGCAGCAGCGGCGGCGCGCGGGACCAGCTGGCTGCGCTTGCTGCAGCAGCGGGGCATGCAGAGGCAGATGGGGCGGGGCCGTGCCCGATGGAGGCCTGAACTTGCCTGGTCAACTGGCCCGCTAGTGCTTGCTTGCTCCCTGGATTGCACCTGACCAACCACATTTGTACTGGAGTGCGCGTGTGAAGCGAGGGCGCACGCTGTGCTGCCAGCTGGAGGGGGCGGGCCGGGGAGACGGCGGGGGTGCGGCACAGACCGCATCTCGGGTGCCTATGCTGCTGCCGGTTGGGCAGTGGTGATCCGTCATGGTGCACCCAGGTGCATCTCTGCACCTTGCCAGACGGCCCCTGAAAGGCTGTTAGTGTTGAGTCCCTGCAGGGGAGAGACACTACAGCCTGGGCATGCCATGGCAGCTTACCTGGGCTGGAGGATGCGCCGGTGGGGCGGGGGGCAGTGTGCGGGCATCCTGGCAAGCAACAAAGCTGACACGTCAGGGCAACATCTGCCGTCAAATGAAAGTCAGGGGAACAGGAAGTCTAGGTCAAGTGAAGAATACGATTGGGGGGGTGGAGTGAGTGTTCCTTGTCGCCAGCTGGCGAGGTGAGGGGCATCAGGGTGTCCGTAGCAACTGCGCACACTTGGTCGCCAACATGTGGGCCACACGCGGCCATGGACCGATGATCCATAAAGAAGAAAATTTGATCGAGCGTCCGCCCTGGATGTGGCCTCCCGGCCCATGCAGCGAGCGGCCCAGCGAGGCGCGCGCCAGAGCACTGGCAGTACTGTCATTGGCCTGGGCGCACCCAGGCCCAAGCCAGCTGTTCGCCACGCCCTCTTCTTTGGACTCGACTGTTCACGCACATTTCAGCGGGCTGCGTGCCCTCAGACGGTCAAGAAGCCGTGCCCACAGGACTATCTGAGGAGGCGTGCCCACTTCAAACGCGCAGCGGCGCCAGTCTTCTGCACGAAAACTCGCTCCAGAAAGTGCAGCGCGCTGCGGCATGCCGCGCAGCAGCGCCCTGCCAGAAGCCAGCAGCGGCAGCGGCGCCGGCGGGACCGGCGGTGCCGCTGAGCGGCAGCCCACCAACAGCACCGGCAGCTGCCGAGTTTCGGGTTGCAGCCGGACCCCAGAGGCCGGTTATAACGAGGTAGGTAAATCTATATTGTTGGCCTCAAAGCGCCTGATGGGGCAGCCCAGCGCACTCGGTGCATGCAACTTGCTATTGGCACAACTTGTGAGGCCATGGGAGCCCCGTCCTGAAACCCTCCGTTGCCGCCCACCGCTCCGGGGATGCAGAAGTACCGGGTGTGCGCCACGTGTGCCTCCCTTCCATCTGTGGACGTAAAGGGCAGCACGTGCCGGTTCTGTCAGCAGGTGAGGGCCCACGGCACAGGCGGTTCCAACTCATGTGGGGCTGCCACTTGTGCTGTGCTGTGCTGTGCCTTGTGTAGGCTCTCCGGCCCCCTGTCAAGCCAGCCGCATGCTGCCTGGGGGCCAGACAGGGGGGCAGAGGAGCTCCCCTGCTTTGCACGTGCAGCGCCGCACAGGTCGCAGGCCGCCTTGCAGGGGCAGCCAGCAGCGTGCGACGTGGCAACTACCCGGTAGCTGCCAGCCAACAATCCTCCCACACCTGTTTGGACCCTCCCTGCCCTGGCGGCCTGTGTGCAGTGCTGCCGCTTCCACCCTATCGCCTCGTTTGATGAGTCCAGGCGCTCCTGCCGGGCCAGTTTGGAGCGGCACCGCCACCGCCGGCGCAAGAAGCGGGAGCAGGCCCTCGAGCAGCAGGAGGAGCTGGGGGGCGAGGCGACAGCGCGTGAAGAGGCAGCAGGGGGGCAGGATGCTGTGAGCAACGACAGCAGTGAGCAGCAGCAGGAGCAGCAGCAGCAAGTTCGACAAGAGCTCCCTGTACAGCAGCAGGAGCGGCAGCGGCAGCAGCGGGCGCCACCTCTCAGGCGCAAGAAACAACGGTGTGCAGAGGTTGAAGAGGGGAGTGGGGGGGCCGCATTAGGGGAGAGGCAGGCGAGCGTGGTGTCCCAGCAGGTGCCAGCTGTGCTGCATGTCAGCCTGGCCACAACCCTGCCTGAGCAGCAGCAGCAGCAGCGGCAGCAGCCGCCGCAGCCGCAGCCGCAGCCGCAGCAGCAGCAGCAGCAAAGAACAGTGCTACAGCTGCCAATAGCACAGGTGCTGCAACTGCAACAAGCACCAGTTGCCGTGCATGTCAGCACGGCTGCACACCTGCCTGACCCGCCACAATCCGTGCATATGCGGCAGCAAGCAGCAGAGATGCAGCCGCCAGCGGCGCTGGTGCAAGAGCCGCACGCCTTGGCCGTGCACAGCGCATTTGCACAGCACGCCTGTCAAGCGCAGCGGCATTCGTCAGCTGTGTCCCCCAAACCCCCGCTGCCGGGACTTGCAGCAGATCCGGGCCCGCCCCTCCTGCACCTGCCGCACTGCGCTGTCCTGGACCTTGCAAGCGCAGCTGCCACGCAGCTGCCCGTGCCAGCTGGCAGCCCCGCGGTTGTGCCAAACCAGGAGCTGGTGGGAGAAGCGCTGCGGCTGATGCGAGCACCCACGGTGAGCACGCAGCCTGCCTGCCTGACTGCCTGCCTGCTTGCCAGCCTGGACGTAATGCCTGCCCGCCCTGCCTGACCGCCTGCTTGCCAGCCTGACCGCACTGGGCGTCTGCCTGCCTGCCCTGCTTGCCCGCCCGCTTGGCTGGAAACTGTGGGTGTCTGCTTACTTGCCGGCAACCTGCCTGCCGCCTGCTTCCTGCCTGCCAGCTGCCTGCCTGCCGCCCGCTTGCCTGCCTGCCTGCCCGCCCTGGCCCTGCCGGGCCTCATGCCTGATTGTTGTCGGGCCAGCAGGCAAGCTGGGCAGCATCTGCTCACCACAAGGGCTTACCTGCTCGCCGCCGCACCTCACAGCAACCCTGGCCAGCGCCTGAACCAGCCTGCCCTCCCCTCGACCTTCCCACCCATCCTCGCCTGCCTGCCTGCCTGCAGGGGCAGCTGCCATGGAACGACGTTCCGAATGAAGCGGAGATGATTGATTTTGTGGCCCATCTGGGGCTGGATTTGCGCATGGGCAGGTCCCTTGGCGATGGGGGCATTGGTGCACTTGGAAGCTGAGCCGCTGGGTGTGTGGCGTACCAGCGGGCAGCACAAGCGCGGGCAGCAGCACCCAGCAGCAGCGGCGGTCCATGACCGACCCACCTACTCTTTTAGTTATACCTTGGGTGCGACTTGTAAGATAGATGTTGCCGGAAACCCTTGCATTTGACGCGGTGTGGTGTGCTCGCTTGGGGTGGCGGTGCCTGCGGTGCATCTGCAGGCGCTTCCCTGCTGCGCTGCGTCAGCGTCGGAGGGCCAGCTCAGCTGTGGGGGCGCTCGTGGGCTCAATCTCCGTCATGCGGCGCGCGACAAGCCTCCTCCAGCGTATTCGAAAGCGAAGCGCTGGGGTGCACCCAAATGCATGCATGCTTGCAGTACCAAACGCCGGGCCGGAGGTCGCCACGCAGCAGCCCCTTCCGGTCATGCGCCCCCCCGGAACGGCACCACTTTTCACTTAGCTGCTCGCTGCATCATTTGTGCTTGAGACACAGGCTTTCCCGGCCACAGGCAGACTGCCCCAGTGAGGCGTCACGCTTAGTGAAAGACCACCGTTTGGGCTCTCTACCACCTGCACGGCCCGGCGGACCGCCACCACCCAGGAACCAGCGATTGCGAGCGGATTGTATGTCCCGCGGGCTGGGCGTAGGACCGCCCACTGGCGGCAGCCCCGGCGGGGCCAGTGAGCCCGGCGCTGCCGGAGTGGCCCCTCGCGCCGCCGGCGCGTGCCGCGTACCAGGCTGCAGCCAAGCCCTGCAGCCAGGATACAGCAGCGTGAGTATGCAGCCTCGGCAGTGTTGGAATACGCCTGAGTGCCTGCGACGATCACAGCTGTGTTCTGTGGGGAAGGTGGGAGGCCCCCGCCATTTCTTTCGGTACAACTGCCAGCCGCCCGCCCGCCGCCGCCCCCTGCTCTCTCATTTATGGCCTCACAGCTTGACATCCACATTGAGGCTTCCCGGCCCCCGCCTGCCGATGCTGCCTGCAGAAGTACAGATGCTGCCCGGATCACTACCATGCGTCATCTGTACTGTTGGACAGCCGCATGCGCCGTTTCTGCCAGCAGGCAAGGCGTGCTGCCGCCGCTCACCACCCTGCCTCCGCCTCGCTGCCGCCTGCCTGGCACCACCCTGCCTCCACCCCTTGCTGCCGCCAGACGCATGCACGCCTTACATCCCCACCCGAAACCGCTGCTTAAGCCTGACCCAGCCCCCCTTGGGCCTCCCTTCCAACTCATCACATGGCTTGAGCCCACCCCGCTCACGGAAAGCTCGCAGCCTAAGCTTCTTCTGAGGTCCCTCCTCTCAACACATAAATTTGCATGCAGTGCGGCACCTTCCAGGAACTCGCCGCATTTGAAGGGGACAGGCGGTCTTGCCGGGACGGCCTGGAGCGCCACCGCCAGCGGCGCCTGTACCGCCGGCAGCGCCAGTTTGCGCAGGAGGTGCAGCGGGCACAGGGAGCCGCACAGGAGGGTGCGGGGGAGCAGCCGTGGCAGGGGCAGCGGCAGCAGGCGCAGCAGGAGGTGCATCCTGGGGGCAAGCGGCAGCGGGGCCCACAGAGGGACCCTGGGGAAGAGCGGGCGGAGCGGCGGGCACAGCAGGCGTCGCTGGAGGCGCTGGCGGCGGCGGCAGGTCACGCTGCCGAGCAGGAGGCGGCGCTCAACTCGGCCAACAGCACGCAGGAGCAGCATGAGTGGCAGGTGCAGCTGCCACCCATGCTCGAGCCCCACCTCCCGTCAGCTTTCGAGCAGTATGCACAGCAGGCGCTGCCGGCAGGCACGCCGCCCCGGCCGGCACGCGCAGCGGGCCCAGCACGTGACCCCCGCTGGGCCGCGCTGAGCGCGCTGTCCATCCCCCTGAGCAGCTGTGACAGCAGCAGCCACATGGCACTGCTGCCGCAGCAGCCAGGCGGAGGGCTGCGTCCAGAGGCGGCGTGGACCACGCTTGGGCGCCTGGTGAGCAGAGCCTCGTGTGTTCCGGAGGCGTGCCCTCAACAGAGGGCTTACACTGGCATCACTGTTAGTGGCACTATCAGTGGCACGATATAGTGGCACAGGGCTGGCAGCCTGCAAAACTCTGCAGTCTTTTGGGTGTCAGAACGAGCACCTGCGTTGTGCTGTGCGTGTCGTGCAGGGATGCACCCATCCCCAGCTGACCTCCCACCTTCTCCCTGTGCCCCCTTGGGTGTGCCTGCAGACGCCCTCGCCATGGCCCGCCCCATGCGCGCAGGGCCCCTCGGCATGGCCCGACATCCCTACCGATGAGGAGCTGCTGGCGTTGGATGCGCAGCTAGGAGCATCCCTGCGCTGACACATGCCCCCTTTTGTTAATAACAATAAGAAAATATGGCCTCTCGGCCGGCCCTGCCCCTGCCCCAGGCCGGCCCACTTCCGGTCACGTGCATTTGCCACCACACCCCGCCCTGCGCTGGCGCTTGCGCCATACTAATTAGCAGGCACACATTGCATCCGTTTCATTCCTCTTCATTCCCGATTCTTCTTTCTCTCTAGTTACAATTTCGGTTGTTACATTTGCGTCGCCCTGCCAATCGAGCTGGCCCAAAGGCCGACCCTAGTAAACAAGACGCCACGGCCGCATGTGGAATGCAATCACTGCTCACTGCGCTGCCAAGGCAGCCTTCCTTCAAGGCCATTCTGCCAGGCTGGCGCTGCGCCAAGCTGGCACACTGCATCCCGCTCTCCACTTCTCACTGCCAACCTGGCACAATGTATCCTGCACCCCACGCTCACCCCCTACTGAGTTCTCACCAGCTCAGCGCACGCACGCATTTTCTCTCAACCCCTCACGAAGTGTAAAGGTTGGATTCACCAATCAATGGTCACACACATAGAGCCCATGCCCCAGGACAGGGGCTTGCTGGAGGGACTGCCCTGCCATGCTGCCGCTTTGTTCGGCACTAGGGGCCTACCAGGGCTCTTGAGACGCAACTGGCTAGTTGATCTGCCCTGCCCTCCGCCATTGCACGCACACGTAGCTAAGGGGGGCCTGCCTCCACAGCGGCAGGCCACGTTGCAATTTTGCATTCCCAGTTCCCGCTGTCTTTTGTCATTTACAATCTGGCGGTTGGTACACTGCCTGGAACGATTGCCGGGCCACCCAGGCTGCAAAACTGAGCAGCAACGTCCGGTCGACCCCTGCAAAGGCCGCGCCCCCAGCCTGCGGGGTTCAGCCTGCCTGCCATGCTGGCGACGTGCCGCGCTGGCGCCACCTCACAGCTCCTTCTCCGCCTCCCCCTGCTCCTCAGTCCTGACCAGTTCGGCATACACATCCTGCTCCACCTCGTGCAGTGCAAAGTCTGCGGGGCACGCGTGGGAAACAGCACGTGAGTCATGGCACAGGGAGCAGGCAGCAGCAGCAGCAACAGGCAGCAACAGGCGGGCAAGGTGCCTTGCCAGCCTCCTCAACCACGTGAAACGTATCTCCCACAGAGCAGCACAAACAGCACCGTCACTGATCGAACATTGCAAACCAATTGCGTGTACGAGGGGGATGGGCAGGAGCAGCAGGAGCAGGCGGGCAGGTCACTACACACGCCCTTCCTAATATGGTGAAGTGTGCCAGGCAGGAAAGGCTTGGCAGGCCAGCACAGGGAGGGCAAGCACAGGGCGAGAGCGCACGCGTGGCGCCTGCAATGCGGTGAGTACCGGGCCCCCCTGCACCGGCCGGCTGGGCAGTACAGCTTCACACTCACCCGAGGTGTACCGCTTCACCACATGCCCATGCTTGTCCACCAGCCACTTCTCAAAGTTCCACGCCACGTCAGCACCCTGCTGCGCGCCTGCGGGCGGCCAGGAGCAGGGTGGGGGCGGACGGTGGGGCAGAAGTGGGCGGCACAGGCGGGACTCGAGTGTTGGGCACATCCACAAGGCACACAGGCAGGACACACACGTATGTGTCAGAGTCTTGGACTTTGGAGACTGCATTGGGCTCGAGGCAGGGCAGGGCGAAAGCAAAAAAGAAACAACCAAGCTGCTGGGCGGCAGCCCGATGGGGGGGCGCAGGCGCCAGCCCGGCAATTGGTGCAGCACAGGCACGCCGCTGCTGCTGCATTCCCTGCCCGCCGCAAGCAGCTCTGCCAGAGCGCCTGCTGCTCCCGGCAGCCCCTTCACCTGCCCTCCTCAACCATCCGTTTGCGTGTCCTCTTCTCCCCGGCATGTAGTGTTCAAGCCAGGCAACATCCCCCCGCCTCTCCCCCGCCCCCTCCTCACCCTGCACTTGCCTGGCGTGTGGATTTTGAGCCACTTGAAGATGGGGTGCTCATGGGCTCCATTCACCTCCACCTTGTCCATGACTGGGAATTTTACCTGCAGTTGATACGTGACGGGGTGAGGTAAGAAGCGAGGCAGTGTGGGGTTATATCTGGCCGGTCTCCCAGGGAGATTGCTGAGCTGGCAGGCATCCTCAACAGGCCGATTGCTGAGCTGGCAGGACTTCCATTGTTTTTGCTGAGCTGGCGGGCCTCCTCAGCAGACCCGACTGCTGAGCTGGCAGGCGTCCCTTGCCCGCCTGCCACCTGCCTGCTGCAGGTGCAGCCGTTGCCCAGCGTGTGGAACTGCGGGCTGGGCAGGCACATGTGTGAAAAACACTGGTGGGCAGGGCGTGCCAGCTGGGCAGGTGCCCACCTGGTACCGCTCTCCGAGGAAGGTCTGGATTTCGGGCAGGCTGGCCGGCTCCTGCTCTCCAAACTGCAGGTGGCGGCAAAGGTGGTGAGTGGGGTGGGGCAGGGGAGCCAGGTGGGGTGGTGTACTTACGTGGGGGAAGCTGGCCGGTTTCTGCTGCCCCAATTTGCAAGCATCGTGAGGGGCGCAGGGGGTAGGGAACGTGGGGAGAGCGAGGCTCTCATGGCATGCTGCCCCCGCTACAAGGGGTCCCCGTGCCTCCCACTGCACAGATGCCAGGTACCTGGTTGCAGGGGAAGGCCAGGATTTCGAGGCCGTACTCGTGATACTTGTCCCACACCGCCGTCAGGCCCTTGTAGTTGCCGTCTGTGCAAGGAATGAGAGAAGGGGCGGGGAGGGGGGCAGGACAGGGATGCGTGTAAGGGTGGGAGGGGAGATTCTGAGGGACAGACTGGTGGGATGCTGGCAGGTAGCTGTGAGCCGACAGGGAAGGTGCACAGTCGTGTGATGCACTGGCAGCTCGGCAGGCGCTGCACAGCAGGTGCGGGACAGCCCACAGCGGCACCCTGGCGCGCAGCAGGCCTCACCTGTGTAGCCGCACAGAGAGGCCACGTTGACAATCAGGGTCACCTTGCCTGCCAGCTCAGACATCTCCTTCTTGTTGCCATGAGCGTCCAAGGCTGCGTGCGTGTGCGTGCAGAGGGGCAGGGGGGCGGTGGGTTGAATGGGGGAGCGTGAGTTGGAGGCGGGCAGCAATCAGCCGGACAGGCGAGATAAGGACACATGCGAAGAGATGCATCCGATGCCAAATCAGTCTTCTTTGAAAGTTCAGAGACTACGCAGGCAACATGGGACTAGGGTAGTTAATTGGCGAGGAGCTGCAGACGATGACTGAGTGTCCAAGGCCCGCAGGATACTAAGCCGGGCCCCTGCTGCCGCCTGCCTGCTGCCTCTTGAAAGAGCCAGCCACATGCACGCACCTGCCAGGCCAGAGTTGTAGAAGTTGGCTTCTGCCAGCTCATCGGGGCTGGCTGCCACCTCATCGGCTGATGCGGGGGAGCAGCCTGGCGGGGGAGCAGCAACAGGGGGCGGCGGATGAGCGCGCTTGTGAGCGAGGTAGGCAGCGGCACCAACGAGATATCAGCCTCAAAGAACAGGTGGGCGCAAGGACAGGTGGCTGAGCGCAATCCAAGGTGGCCTGTGCGGCAGGGTGCAGCAGCGTATGCACCGGCTGCGCCTGCGGGCACCGAGGCCCAGCGCACCCGCGAGCAGCAGCACCGCCAGCACCGCCGCCGCTGCCGCCGGTGCAGCCTGCCACCGCGGCATGGTCCTGCAGGGCATTGTGAGCGCACGTGAGCGCCCCTGTGACGGCCGCGAAGCTTGTGGGACCTCTGGGACGGCACGGCGCAGGGTCGCCAATCGCAGGCGCCACAGCGAGAGCTCCGTCGCCAGCGGTGCAAGACCCACGAATTGTGAACGCAAACCAAGGCATACGGCCCGCTGGATTGGCTGCACGCCACACAAACCCCACCTGAGGCGATCGAAGGCCAGGGGTGACGGCTGCCTGCCTGCTCGCTTGCGGCGCCGGCACGCTGCGTGTATTGACGCCGTGTCTGGCAACGCCCCGACCAAGGCACAAAGGTAGGTGAGCCAGGGCAGCTGGCCTGACGGGCGGCCTGGTGGCACCGCACCGCATGGTGCCCTTCCTGGATGTCGACAACACGGGGAGAGTTCCTCTCAGCCAGCCAAGTGTGCACCCTCACAGATGTTCACAGAACTACAGAAGGAGTTGATTACAGTGCGGTGGGTGGATGGAGGTCGGTGGGTCAGGTGGCGGCGGCGCGCACCATACATGGCATGGCATACAATTTTTGGAAAGGAAGAGGGCTGGGGAAGTGAGGATGGGAGAGAACACCCTGAGAGGGGAGGCGGCCTGGGTGGCGGAAAACTGGGCCAGGCACGCACAAATCAAAATCGAGGGGGCTGTGTCAGAGTTTATCCGAGGGCCGAGCAGGGGTGGCGGCGCCCGCTCCGGGCGGCGCCCCAGGGGGAGCACCACGCAAAACAGGGTGCCGTGGCGGGTGCGCAGGACAAAACCGGCAAGAGTCCGAGGGCAGGGGGGGTACAGCAAAACTGATGTGGAATCTTCTCTCTTTTTGTGTATGGGCCAAAACCAAAGTGCAGGGGGAGATCGCGCGCGCCGTGTGTTGAGGGTCAGGTGGGTAAGGGGGAGCGGGCATAGAGCCACACCCCGGGACCAACCCGGCACCAATAAAAGTGCTGCCACCAGCAGCAGACAAGGATGCAGGTAAGGACGTGACACAAGGGTAGGGGACTTGACGAGATACAGACACAACGGGTGCAGGTGGCCGGTGGGTGGCTGGGCAGCAGCCAGGTGCGCGCTCCCAGTCAGGCAATGCTCAGGTATGTCGAGTGACAGGGGTAGCGGGTGTCAGGAGGGGTAGCGGGTCGGGAGAACAATGGCCGGTGGGGGGCACGATTGGTGCAGACTCAGCCAGCCAGGCGCACAACACACCTACGGGGACGGGGCACGACACGAGGAGAGGACGACAAGACGGGACGGGGTAGCAGCTGGCGGCGGCGCGTTCATTGGGCCGGGCGGGGTCGCGTGAGCGGCGCCTGGGCCCCTCACATGTCAATGTCCCAGTTCTTGGAAATCATGAGCGTGGGCATCTGGGGGGGAGAGGGCAGCAGGGCGGGGCGGGGAGGGTGGGTGAGCTGTGGAGCATGGGCAGCGTGGGCTCCAAACGTGCGCGCCAAACGCACAGCCGCGCCACTCAATTTGAACAGAGCTGCGCCTTTCCCCTCGCCTGCTGCGCATTGTCCTTTTCCATCTCACTCGCGCCACCAGAATGCAACAATGCTACACCCACCGCCCCCAGGCACAATGCTACACCTATCTCCCCCCCCCCCCTCCCCCACACACACACCTGCTGCATGTTGTCCTTGTCCATCTTCATGCGTGCCACCAGCTTGGTCTCGCCGCCGCCGCCCAGGGAGCCAGAGTTGGTCCAGGTCAGGGTGCCCGTGTTGTCGTTCATGTCGTACACAGCGCGCAGCTTGTTCTCGTCGTCCACCTGGAGGGGGAGGACACGGGGGGCGGGGGGAGAGGGGAACAGAGGGACAGGGTTAGTGGCGGATGGGGGAGAGCGGCTGGGAAGAGCAGGTGGGGTGGGTGCAGGCGGTGAGCGGCGCAGGGCAGGCTGGCGCGCATGGCCCCAGCAGCTGACAAGCCACATCCACACACACACCTCTCCTCTCCCCCTGTGCCTTCCTTCCTTTGTCCGCAAACACACACCCACCCGCACGCCCCACCGCACCTTGTAGGTCAGGCCGGCCGACAGGCTCTCGGTGCCCAGGTTGAAGCGGGGCTCCAGCTCAATGTCGTCCTTGCGGTACACCCACCCCAGGGTGGCGTTCTTGTGGTCCAGCCTGGAGGGGTGGGCAGGAGGGGGGAGGGAGGGGCGGCAGGGAGGAAGGGATGAGGGGGTGGGGTGGGGACTCCTGGGGAGGAATGTGCACGGGGGTCGTGCAGGCCGGGGGAGGACCAGAGAATGTGCACGTACACGACAGCAGGGCGACCGCACCCGAAAACACCCGTTGCAAGGGCAGGCTCACTTCTCGCCGGGGTTGCACTTGTAGATGATCTTGGCGGAGTTGTTGTCGTCCACATCGACGGTGGCGTTCACGTACGTGGCTGCAGGGGCGGGGTGGGGGCGAGGGCGGGCTGAGAGCTCTATGCTATAGAAAGCTGGTGGTTCTGCCGAGCATCCAGCCCAAAGGCTGCGCCGCCGTGCCAAGCATGAAGCGAGAGGCGAGGGAGCAGGTGAAGGAGAGGGCAGCCTGCGCGGCGTGCAAGGAGCGCGGGGGCAGGCGGCGGCGGCGCAGGCACTCACAGCGCTCCGCTCGGGCAATGTCGGTCACCTTGACCCGCACGTCCTTGTCGCGCACCTGCAAGGCAGCAAAGGGGACAGGGAGAATGTCACGGCAGGGCCGGCAGGGGTGCAGCGCGGGTCTGGGCTGGGCAGGCGAGGCGCGGGCTGGGGCAAAGACGTGGCACCAACAGCTCTCTCCCAGGTTGGCGGGCGGCACGCAAGGGCGGCTGGGCTCACGGTGAGGGTGCGCTGCACGCGGAACAGGTGGTGGCCGTTGTTGGGCTCGTACACGGCCTCCAGGGAGCCGTCCTGCAAGAAGCGGGGGCAGAGGGGCAAGGCAGAGAGGGTGAGGGCGGGCAGCGGTGTGTCGCCGCAGGGTGGGATGGCCAACAGCAAGAAACGGCCAGGCGGCGCTGCCCGTTGTCTTTAGTCACACAAGGTGTGCACAAACAGAGAACCGGGCGCACAGGCTGCCCGGAAGCCAAAATCGGGCTGCCGGAAGCAGACATCCCCAATGCACGTTTTGTTTCGGTTCTCTCACCTGCAGCTTCATGCCCAGGCGCAGGCCGTCCAGGACGTCGCCACCGCGCGCACCCTTGTCGGTCATGCTGCAGGCAGGCGTCGGAGGCAGGGAGCGAAATCGCCCACCGAGATTGGCTGGTGGCCTCTGTTTCGGCGGGCGGCCTATGCAGCCCCACAGCCCCTGATCGCAGCCATCGGCCGAATGGGGCACGCGCCAGACTGGGGAAGCACCAGTGGGTGGGCTCAAATGGCGATGGGGACCAACCTGATGCTGTAGGTTGCGTTTCCATGATCGGCGCTCGCCTTCAGGCCTCCAGATGCCTGCTGCTTGTCATCGAAGTGCAGGTGGGGGACCACAGCGATCTTGACCATAGTTGCGGCTTGCTTGGCTCTGGGGAGCGGGAGAGGGGTGGAGGGGGGCTGCGGGGAGGCAGAGAGGTGACCAGAGCCAGAAGCAAGTGGAGAATGCGTGTCGGGGCGGCTCTCGAGCGCTCAAATTGCCCGATTGCCAACGGCTAGCCCGGGACGAAGAGTGCAGGGTTCCGGAGGTTGGTGTCGGGGGCGATCGGATCACATTTGTGGGCCCCGCTTTGATGTCGGGCAGCCTTGTAAGGGTGCTCGTAGCTTCGGCGGGCAGCCGCAGGGCTTGCAAGCGGGGAGAGGCGGCTCCCGCCGCCCCGCCGCCACCTTGCACCGGCAGTGGCGGGGCAGCCTGCCTTGCTGGTGCAGCCTGGGGCGTGCACTGAGAAGGGCAAGCAAAGAGCAGGGCCCTGCTGGATGGTCGCTGCCGGGCAGAGCCCCGGAATCGTCCACAGCTGGTGGCTAACAACGCCCCCCGCTGGCGCCGCCGGCGGGTGCGCGGGTGGATCAGGTGCCCTGCGGCAGGGGCAATCCTGCAGCCTCAAAGGACTGACAGCGGCCCAAATCTCGAGCAGCAGAAGTCTGCATGCACCGTTGCCCAGCAGGTTACCACCTGGCCCAACAAAGGCACCCTGAATCCCCGCTGCCGCTCCTGCCATATTGAGAAGGCACACACAGCAGCGGTGGCGGCGCTGCTTGTGAGGCCCCTCACATCACCCCCTCATCCGCCACATTGAAGCTACCCCTCCTGCGTGATTGACTTGCCTGCCGGTTTACAGCAGAAACAATAGCAACAAACGATGAGCAACATCGGGCGCGCTGCTGAAGGGCTGAAACGCATCTCACAACACCGCAGCGCTCTGCTGGCGCCAGCACTGCCGCCACTGCCGCTGCCGCAGCCAGTGGCATGAGCTGAAGACAGACTGCGCAGCAAGCAGTTGGGGTCGGTGCGCCTGTGCCCGAAACTTGGGAACCATTCAGCCAAGCTCAGGAAACAAGGTCTGAGATGGGTTTGCGGTCCATGGCAGCCGCCGCCTGCCGGGCGGCCTTACGCAGCGGGGGCAGCAGCGCGTCACAGAAGCCGACCTGCCGGGAAGGGGACGGGGCAGGGGAGGGGTTGAGTGAGAGGGAGGGCATGCGACACACTAGGCAGTGGGGCAGGTGTAGGCGAGGGAGAAGCTCAGCAGGCAAGCAGGCAGCCACCAAGCCATGCCACACAAGGGCAGCTTGTGATGGCCGGCAGCACACGGGCGACATGGAGCACATCCACCCACCGAATTCCCCAGATACACCTCTCCCTCACCACACAACTATTTTCCACACCACACACACACACACACTCAAATTCGCACGCATTCACATGTGACAGCGCGTGGATGCTCCCTACACCTGGCGCCGCGCGCCTGTTGCACCACGCCGCCAATTTCCCGGCCCACACACCACGCTCCGCCACAGGCAGCAACCAACCATTGAAGAACATCTTAAACAACCCAAAGTTGCTCCCCGGAGCCCTCCACCCCACCTGCCCACACACACAGCACACAGCGTCTGCCCACAGCACGGCCCGCCTCTCTCCCGCCCACCTGGCGCAGCATGTCGGTGGTGCGCGTGAGCAGGCGCGCCACGTCACCGTCGTCCAGAGAGCAGTCCTTCATCAGCTCCTCCCAGGAGGCGCCCGAGGCCCAGGCCTCCACCAGCCCCGCCAGGCGCAGGTCCACGTGAAGGGGGGCGTCGATGGAGTGGCGGATCTGCTGGGGGGGTGAGGTGGGGGGGCCATCTGAGGCACACATTTGTGTTGCTGCAGCGATGTTTAATGAATGAATGGATGAATGAATGGTGAGGTGGGGGGGCCAGGGGGACGGGTGACAGCAAGCGGGTTAATAAGGCGCAGTTCCTGCGCAGGGGGGCGTCGATGGAGTGGCGCATCTGCGGAGTGCACGAAGGCAGGGGGCAGAGAGGGGCGAGGCGGGAGGAGGTGAGCAGGGGGAGGGCAGGGCTGGGCGCAGGAGCAGAGGTGGCAGATCTGCAGACAGACGCTTGAGAGGGGGAGGGGAGGAGGGAGAGGCGGGGTGACATGACGGCCGAGTGGGTTGTGTGCCGGGGGGAAGCAAGGCAGGGAGAGGGGAGAATGGCGTTGGGGAGAACACGGGAGGGGGGTGAGGAAAAGCACAGGGCAACACGGCAGGTCGCAGCTAGTCTGGCCGCTTGCACCCTGTCAAAAGAGAGCACACCCTGCCAGCCTGCCGTCCAGCATCTCCTCCAACTCTAGCATAGGGGCCGAGCATGCCTGACCGGCCGCCCGACCAGCCAGCCCCGGCAGCCAGTCAGCTGCATCTTATCCAGCCATGGTCTCACCACCTCCCCCCTCCCTGCCAAGTTTCCTCTGCCTCCCAACACTGCCAGAAGTTGCCGCACCTGCAGCGCCGCCAGCGCCTGCCGCGCGTCCTCCAGCTCGAGCACCGGCGCGGTGACGCCCTCGCTGGCGGCATAGGCGGTCCACATGGTGGGGCGGGACACGCACTCCCCAGACAGCACTGCACGGCATGTGTGGAGGGGGAGGGAGGGATGGGGAAGGGGGGCATGAGCACTGGCGGTGTAGAGAGCCCATATACGGGGGCGGGACGCCCAGTCTCTGGGCAGCATTGCACAGCAGGGCGGGCGGGGGCACAGGGGCGGCATGGCGGTGTAGGCGATGCAGACAGTGGGGCGAGACACCGCACTGTGGCCAGAAACCATTGCAGCCAGGGCAGCCAGGGAGGCCAGGTTAGTGGACAGCAGAGCAGACGGGGGAGCGGAGGGGGTGGGGGAGCAGTAAGGCGCGCTTGTGTGGGGGAGCGGGGGGCAATCATGAAAAAGGCTGGCGGCGGAAGATAATAATGGTTATAATGACACGCCGCATGTTCGCTAAGACCCCTCCGCCCCGACCGTTGATGCCTGAGCATGCGGCCCCGCCAAGCATGGACCCGCCCCTGCTCCCACTCTGCCAGCCCTCCCGCCCCATAACACCCCCCACACACACGCCGCACCTGCGCTCAGCACTGCCGCCAGCTGCGGGGCCGCCAGCCCCTGCACCGCCGAGTGCGTCACCACCAGTGCCATCCACACCTCGTTGGCACAATTGACCTCCCGTGCCACGTGACCCAGCGGCGTGAACGCCAGGCGGGTGCCGCCGCCGCCGCTGCCGCCGCTGCTGCTGCCGTCGCCGCTGCTAGAGCTGGTGGCAGCGGCGGCGGCGGCGTCAGCGGCGACTAAGGCTGCTGCTGCCTGCTGCTGCTCCGGCTGCTCTGCAAGCTGCTGCTGCTGCTGCTCCTGGTCCGGCACTCCGTCCTCCAAGCACCCTGCAGGGCAGCAGAGACCGCGGCAACAACCGCCGCAGAGGCGGTGCAGTGAGACAATATGTAAAGAAGGGCCAGGCAGCTGGACGGTGAACATGCTTGCCACCTAAGTCTGGTGCCTTGACTGGTCAGCGAAGCAGCAACACAAGGCATACAGAGCAGCTCATCACCTGCCCTCCTGCAGCACCGCCAGCAGGTCCGCAAACGCGCGCCAGCTGCTGTCGCCCCCTTTGACAAGACCAACCAGCCATCTGTCACTTGAGTGACAACTCAACACTCGGCTCTCACTGCCCTCCTGAAGCACCGCCAGCCTAAAACACGCGCCAGCTGCTGTCCGCCCTTTGACATACATACCCAGCTACTCTGCCACGCATGCACGTCCCCCCTCCACCCCCATCTGCCACCTCAAGTGCAGCGCTCACCCGCCTCCTGCAGCACCGCCAGCAGGTCCTCAAACGCGCGCCAGCTGCTGTCGCTCTGCTCCTCCACCTCCCCTCGCAGCACCTGCGCGCGCTCCAGCAGCGCCGCCGCCTTGGTGGCCTGCGGGGGGGACGAGGGGTGGCGGGGCAACACAGCTTTATGCAAAACGTACCCTGAGGGAAGCACAGTAGTTGTGGCCTTGGTGGTTGTAGCAGGGGAGTCCAGAAGGCAAATGAGTGGCGGTGCGGCAGTTGATGGCCCATCATGGTGCACAAGGGGAGGCATCGGCCTGTGCACTTCCTGCTTTCCCTAGTGACGTGCTGAGCGCCGCACACAGCGCAGGTGCCCACACAGACATGACCTGCGCCCCAAAGGCAGCACGTGCCTGCTTGTTGAACGCCTTGCTGGCCTTCAGGAACGAGCGGTCCGCCTTGATCACGCTCAGCTGCAAAGTCAAAGAGGGCGGCGAAACAGAGGGCAAGTGAGGTGGAGCCCTGCCGGTGGGGCAGCACACGCAGGCACGTGTTGCCTGGTGCACGGTGCCTGAGCAGCACGTGGAGCGCATTATTCCGTGGCCCGCCAATTCAAGCAACCATACAGAGGAGGCCCAGTCAACACACACGCCCCCCCACACACACCTGCGCCTTGACTGCACGCACGCGCTGCCGCTGCTCCTCCAGCGCTGCCAGGCCGTCGGCCGAGGGCACGACTGCAGGAGCAGGCCCGACGGCACAAGCACGCGAGTGAGAGGCGTGCGCTGGGGTTGCTGAAACACAAGCCTAGGAGCAGCAAGCACCCTGGCCAGCACAGGAAGACAGCATGCCGAGGAGGAGCACACCAGCGCAGCCCATTGCCAGTTCAGCGCACCAAGGCTGCCAGCAGGGCGGGAGGCTTACGTGGCGCCAGCTCAGCGGGCAGCAGCAGCTTGGTGGCAATGAGCGCAGTTACAACAGAGCCCTCGGCGCAGCCCACGTCGCCCGACAGCTCGATCCAGCCTGCGGGGGTGGGTGAAGGAAGAAACACAGTGAGCAGGGAAGAGCAGGGAAGAGCAGGAAGAGGCAATGAGGCAGCCAGGAGGGGGGAGGGGATTGCAGCGATGTACACGTTTCACCACAGCTCTGGGAATGGCCCTGCCAGCCGGCAGGCAGCGGTGGGGGTGGCGGCATGGCGGGCCGCCGGACTCACTTCTGCTGAGCACACTGCATGCATGCAAGCACTCCTTTGCCTGCCTGCCTGCCTGCCTGCCTGCCAGCCCTCCCACCCCGCCCCCGCCAGCACTCACTCCTGCTGCGCAGGCTGCGTGCAAAGCGCATAACCTCGCCACACGCCTCGGCGTCGTCGGCAATGGGGTGGGGCCCCTCAGAGATGCTGGAGATGTGGCGTGCGCCGACCTGCGGGTGGTTGGAAGGGCAATGGGAAATGGAAGGAGGGGGCGGGCGGGCGGGGAAGAGCAGCAGGCAGGGTGACAGCACACAACGCCGCACGATGAGAGGAACCGCTCAAGGAAACTACAAAGCCTGCCCTTTGCCTGGTACAGACTGTTGTCGGCACCTGACCATAGTTTGAGGGGTAAGTAAGACCCGCCACACCACCCCTAGCAGAGCATCACCTGGTACAGCTTGTTGTCGGCCCCCAGGCAGAGGTAGTCGGGCCCCGCCTCCACCACCCACACCCCCGTGGCCCTGCGCTCCAGGTCGCACAGCAGCAGGGCGGGCAGGCGGTAGTCGGAGTCGCCTGCGGGGGGACGTGAGGGTCGTTTGATTTGTTACTTAGTGATTCCAGGCGGGGGAGGGTGGGTAGCAGGGCGGACAGGTGGTTATGCGAGTCAGAGGATGCTCGGAGAGGGTTGGGCACAACGTGTAGGAGGCTCAGTGGGATGGGGTGGTGTGAACTGGCTTCAGTGCTAGCATTCCAGCGGGCGGGATCGCAGGCCGGGCACGCTCGGTGGGCAGCAAGCAACGACAAGACAGAGAACAGGCGCTGCCAATGGGCTCAGCAGATCACACACACAAATACTGTGCGCACCCAGGTTGCTGGCTGAGAGGTCGAGCCCCACCAGGCGGGGCAGGCTCAGCCGCTGCAGCGCCAGCTCTGCACCACACCGCAAGAGGGGATAGCAGACACAGAGGGGGGCATGTGACAGCACAGTAGGCACAGCACAGGCTGGCTGACCCGCTGCATCGTCAGCTCAGGACCACACCAGGAGAAGGGGAGGCATAGCAAGAGGGTGCATGGGTTGGTGCAGAGTAAACGCGGGGCACAGCAGCGATGCATCTGCCTGCCTGCCTACCTGCCTGCCTGCCTGGCTTTCCCACTTCACCTAATGCCACGCTTGCTGCCTGCCTGCCTTGGGCCCCCATCCCAATCCCACCCCAAACCCCTCCCTCCCTGCCGCCAAAACACTGCCTCAGGGCATTCCCACCTGCCGTCGCCGCGCGCTCATCCGCCAGCTGCGCCCTGAGCAGCTTAGCCGCCCGCTTCTCCTCCTTCAGCCGACCCTGCAGCTTCTGGTACCTGCGGGGAGCGGCACGCCAGGAGTAGAGGCAGTTCGTTCGGGCAGGACAGGGCGGGGGGCAGGCGGGGCCGCCACACATGCGGCTGGCACGTACTTGGCATCGGCAGAGGCGCGATTGGCAGGCAGGAGGGGCAGGCCAGCTGCATAATCACCGCAGTTAAGCAGTGCACCAGTGCAACTCCCGCGGCACCACATGCGTGTGTGCCTCTCTCCCTCCCTCTGCGCCCCACAGCCGCAGTTGGTGCCTGTCTTTCTTCCCCTGCATGTCCCGCCCAGTCTCCCCGCTGGGCCTCTCCCTGCCAGGCCTCTGCCCCCGCCCACTCACTGCGCCCACAGCCCTTCTGCCTCCTCGCTGATGCCCGCCCGCTGCGCCACCTCATCCAGGATCGCAGCGGCCTGCGACTCCAGCCGCTCCACCTCGGACAGCCGCCGCTGCAGAGAGAGCGGGCAAGTGGGGCGGGCATGGCGGAGGGATGAGGGCTAAGCAAACATGCATATGCGCAAGTCACATTGCTGCACAGGTGTGCGTGTCGATGGGATCCTGGTAAGGATGCAGCCCCCGTCACACTCAGGCGCAAGGCAGCCGCCATTCGCCCCTCCTGCGTCCGATGCACACAGGCATGCCCCCATCAGCATCTTGGAAGCACCGGTCCAGGAATGACCGCCCTGACAAAGTGCCCACCCACCACCCTACCGACCTGTACGCCAATCACCCCCACCACCTCTTGACACAGCATGACACAGCCCCCTTGTACCCGTCCCAAGCCATTGCCCCGCTTGCTTGCCTGCGTGCCGATGCCACCCAGGTAGCGTGAGAACGAGCGGTCCAGGAAGGCGCGCGCCTCCTCCAGGCTCCGGGTGTACACCAGGTTGAGCACCATGCTGTAGCCAGTGGAAAACTGCAGGGGGTGGGCAGACAGGCGGGGAGCAGGGCAGGGTGTGTAACCGACTGAGGAGCAGGGCAGAGTGCACACCAGGTTGAGCAGTATGCTGATAATCGGTGGAAAACTGCAGGGGGGGACAGACAGGAGCAGGGCATGATATCAGGACAGGGTTTGCAACAGATTGAGCAGCAGGGCAGGGTGTACACCAGGTTGAGCATCATGCTGTAGCCGGTGGAAAACTGCAGGGGCAGACGGGCAGGCGGGGAGCAGAGCACAGGGGTAGGTGCATCTGGGGCCGGCAAGGATGGGGGGTAGCAAAGGTGCACAAAGAGGTGAGGGAGGTGCAAGCCACAAGAGATGGTCGACTGCAGTGAGCAGCTTCGAGACTGGCGACCGCTGCCTGCCAGACTGCAGGAGCAAGCAGCATGCAGCAGCAGCAGCAGCGAGAGCCGCACCTGGGAGCGCAGCGGCTCGGGCCCGCGCCTGATGATGTCCCACGCCACGTCGGGGTCCTCCCACTTGCTCTGCACAGCACGGCACAGCATGACACAGCATTGAACAGCATCAGATATTGTGGCACAGCACAGCGAAGCATTGTGAGTGTCGACGCTGCCTAGCACGGCATGGCGGGTGGCTGCCATGCTGCCAGGGGCAGCATCACCGACCATATCCGTACGTACATAATCTCAGGCCCAGCCCCAGCCCCCAGCCAATACGCTGATTGCATCATCCGTATGTGCTGCTCCCACACCTGCAGAATCACGCAGTTGCCGACGGTGTCGTAGCCACGCCGCCCAGCGCGGCCTGCGGGCAGGGAGGGAGGGTGACCCAGGCAGTGTGCACTCTTGGCTTGCATGCAAATGGCCCTTGGGCCTGGCTGCTTCGTGCTTAGGAGCGGTGCTACCGGCGCAGCAGCCACCATGCATCGTCTCTTACCACAGGCAGGCAGGTGTACAGGTGGGGCACAGGCAGGCAGGCGGGCAGATCAACACTGTAAAGCCCCCATACACCACGCGCTCACCACCCCCCTGCAGTGCTGCAGGATCAACATGCATTACAACAGAATCTAATGTCAAGGCATTCACCCTTACGCACCCGCCATCTGCAGCAGCTCGTTGTGGTGCAGCGTGCCGATGCCGCCGTCGCGGCGCCGCGACAGCGCCGCCACCAGTGTGGTGCGGGCGGGCATGTTGATGCCGGCCGCCAGCGTCTCCGTGGCAAACACCAGCTTGAGCAGGCCTGAAGGGGGAGTCAAATGTGGGGTGGTGTGAAAGGAGAGTGGCCTTACAGGGCATTGGTTGGCTGCCAAGACATGTCCACTTGATAGCGCAGCAGTGGGAGGCAAGGGGGAGCTTGAGAAGTTTGGTGCACAGCCCACCCACCGATCCAGGCCTTTGTTTCCTTAGCTGCCTGCCCAATCAGTTGCATTCATACCTCATCCAAAGGTGCCCGCCCATCTCCTCACCTCTCTGGAACAGCCTCTCCACGAGCCCTTTCCAGGCGGGCAGGCAGCCGGCGTGGTGCGAGGCCACCCCTCGCAGCAGGGCGCCCTCAAACCCGCCCTTGACCGCCTCGGGCTGCTCAGCAGCCAGGGAGTCCAGCTCAGCCTGGATCAGCTGGCGCTCTGCAATGGTAGGAGGGCAGACACCAGGAGAGGGTGCAAAATTGCAGGTGGTTTGGGGTGGATGAGAGCGGGGGGAAAGGCGTCTGCTGCCGCAGAGTCCAGCACAGCCTGTATCAGCTGGCGGTCTGCAGCGGCAGGGTGTGGAAACAGAGGGTGAGAGAGGGGGTAAGTTTAGGGTAACCTAGGGTGCATGTGGCAGGCTGCACTCTGTTCTGAAACAAGAACAAGCGGTTGGTGGGAATGCGGAACGTCACTGCTGAACTGACAGCACGGCACACATTCTGACAAAGCCTATTGTCACCTTCCGGGGTCGTCAGCGTGACGTCGTGCAGCTCCAGGTGGCGGGCCGCCAGGTCACACTCCCGCCTGGAGAAGATGAACCAGATGGCGGGCAGCATGCCGCGCGCGCGCAGCGACAGCGTGACTGCATGCGAAGGGTGGTGGGAGCAGGGGTGAGCAACTCTGGTGTCGTCGCGAAACATGATCCGCATGGCGGCAGTGTGCACATTGCGCACGCAGCGTCAGCGCGACCGCGAGGCGGTGGTGCTGGGGGGCCGCACGCAGGGGTGGGGGACTTGCGGTGGCAGTGTCCACCACCCCCAGACACACAAAACCACCCGCATCCCTTTCACCCAGCGGGCCAGCCACCCAGACAGCCCAACCTAGCCCACCCAACCCACCGGCCTCCAGCGTGGGTATGCGCTTCCACCGCGGCTGCCCGTGCCAAGCGTCATCCACCACGGTCCCCACCAGCTCCTCCACCGTACGCAGCCGCATCTGCAGGCGCCAGCGGGGTGACAGCAGGTGGGCAGCCAGAGGGGTGGGTGGGCAATGCAGGCGCCAGGGGCGGCAGCTGGACAGCCAGGAGGGTGGGCAAGGATCAAGGTGCCCCCAACAACTTGTCTCCATTGTGTGCAGCGGCATCGGCTGGCGGTGAAGGAGCCCAGCCCAGGGACCCAGCTGAGCAGCCCAACCTCGGAAGCCCAACCTCAGAAGCCCAAGTCGGGAGCTGGGGCGGGGGCGCGGCAGGCAGGGCTGCACAGATAGGACCCGTTGCAGCGGCGGTGGCAGCGGCAGCAGAGGGACACCCAAGGTCCGCGCGCCGGCGCCCCTGCCACAACGCGCAATGAAGCGGTGCCCCGCCCCGCCCACTTCACAGCCCCTCTCTGTGTAGGGAGTATCTATCCAGCAGCAGGGCAGCCCCCGCACCTTGCCCTTCTTCAGGCCGTCCCACCGCCCCCACTCCTCATCTGCAGCGCCCAGGGGTAAGACAATGACGTTGTGGCAGGCAGGCATGCCGCCGCTTTAGGGCGCGCACAGGAGGGGCGGGAGCTAGTGCCAGGTACAGCACGTATGCACATGCTGAGATGTTCACACATGCCCCCCTCAGCCCCCACACACAACTCGCCCACCCACCCCCTCACCTGCGCTCTCGTCCCCGGCGTAGCGCTTGCTGGGCGGCAGCAGCAGCGGGTTGATCCGCCGCCCGCCGTCGTCCAGCAGCGGCAGCAGGCGCGCCGTGGGCTGCGCCAGCACAAACTCGCCGCTGCCGGCGGGCGGCACCGCGTGGCAAAAGTGCCAGTTGAGCGGCACGGGGCGGAAGCTGGTGCGGATCGTCTCGCAGTCGGAGTGCACCTGCTTGTGTGTGTTTGTGTAGGGGTGGGGGAGCAGAGGGAGGCTTTGGAGGAGGTTTGGGGGATAGCTGGGGTGCAGGGGTATCATCCAAGCATGCGCATCATGTGGCCTGCAAACCTCACTGCCCACCATACACGCGCCGCGCACCAAGCCCTCACCCCGCTCCACACGCCCACCCGCCCCCGCCCACAACCATGCCCTATCCCAAGAGATGTACCCGCAGCTTACTCACACGCTTCAACCACCACGACAATGCTCCCCTGCCCATCTGCCCCCACGCTCCCCTTTGTGCATGCCACGCCCCCCTGCTGCACCTGCGAGATCCAGGGCGCCCCCTAGTCCTGTGCGTGAATGCATCAGCCCCCCACTCCTCCGGATGCAGTAACAGCCCCCGACTCCTCTGGACAAGTAAGAGGCCCCTTCTATGTGAGGTACCTGCAAAACCCAGCCCCCCAGGTCCTCTGGGTGCAGTACCAGTCCCCACTCCCCCTGTGTGCTGTACTGGCCCCCCTGCGGTACCTGCGAGATCCAGCCGCCCAAGTCCTCTGGGTTCCGCACGGTTGCGCTCATGCTGAGCAGCTGGATGTGGGGAGGCAG
This sequence comes from Micractinium sp. NFX-FRZ, assembly GCA_029339195.1. Lineage (NCBI taxonomy): Eukaryota > Viridiplantae > Chlorophyta > Trebouxiophyceae > Chlorellales > Chlorellaceae > Micractinium > Micractinium sp. NFX-FRZ. The sequence continues at coordinate 12,917 of JAPTJF010000450.1, read as the reverse complement.
GTTGATGATGACCTGCAGGGACCGGATCGCCCGAAGATGAGGGGGTATGAGAGGGCGAGCAGGCTGCGAGGGCACTGGTGGCACAGCGTACTGGCATGGGTGGGCAGGCATCCAGGGCAGTGGGAAGGCAGCGGGCGGGCGGGCGGGAGGCAAGGCAGCCGAAACCTGGCAGCAGAGGAAAGGCAGCGGGCCCCCGGGAGGCAAGCGGCACGGTCTGGCGGGTGGCAGGATGTGCAGCACAGGAGGTCGAGGCACCACAGGGCGGGCCGGCGGGAGGGCATGCACAGCGCAGTCGGTCGGCGAGCGCACCTCCTCCCACACGCTGCCTCTGCTGGGGTCTCCCAAATAGTGAACCTCGTCCAGCACCACCAAACCCACGTCCTGCAGGTCATAGTGAGGTTCAAAGCATAGCATGAGGCCATGCAGTACGGCACTGCGGTACGACATGTTACCCTCCATCTCCCCAGCCCCCACCTTGAGGCGGTCGCGTGCGGTACGCCCCTCCTCGTCCACGCGGTACAGCATGTTCCTCAGGATCTCCGTGGTCATCACAACCACTGGGGCCTCAATGTTGAGGGAGGCGTCGCCCGTCTGCAGCCCCGCGCCCTCCATGCTGCAGGGGGATCGAGAGGTGGAGCGGTGGTGTTGATGTTAGCACACAAGGGGCGGCAGAATTGAGGGCAAGCGTTGCTCGCCTGCAGCCCCGCACCCTCCATGCTGCCGTGGGGGGCAATGGGTGTGCAGCGGTAGATGCGGGCGGGGGGGTGGGCAGGGTATTCTTAAGCATCGTTTGGTGATCACGCTGGGTCGGGAAGAGCAGGAGCAGAAGCTCGCCCAAACTGCTCCCGCATCCCCCCCCCCCCCCCCCCCCCCCCCCCCCCCCCCCCCCCGCCGCCGCCCCCCCCCCCCCCCCCCCCCCCCCCACCTCCCCGCCCCTCGCCCCCTCCACCCCCTTCCCCCTCTCCCCCGCCTCCCTCCCCCTCACCTCCACCCCCGCCAAGCCCTTCACCCCCTCCTCCCTCCCCCTCGCCCCCTCCGCCCCCATCTCCATCGCCCCCTCCCCCCTCTCCCTCTCCTCCACCCCCGCCAAGCCCCTCACCCCCACCACCCTCCCCTTCGCCTCCCCCTCCTCCCAGCCCGTCGCCTCCCCCGCCCCCTTCCCCTTCCCCTCCCCCCCCACCAGAACCATCCCCACCTCCTCCTTCTCCACCTCCTCCCCCACCATGCAATAACGCTTGCCCAGCAGACACCACGTGCTGTGGCGCAACCTGCAAGGTGAGTGTCCGTGGTGCCCCACGTGGGTGCATACATACATGCAAGGGCAGGGAGGGAGGGCTTTTGAAGAATGGGCGGTGGTGTTCTCTTTGTGGTGTGCCAAGTGTTTGCAAGAGAAGGGTGACGCAGGCGTGAGGAGTCACACCCCTTTGCTTGGGACGCCCATGCCGGCGCATGTACACACTCCCTCCCCGCACCGTCTGACCCAGCTGCCTGCCCCGCGCTCTCCTCATGCGCAGAATCTGCTGACGGACAGCACTACCTGCGGCTCTTGTTCGACCGAGTGCACGGCCACGGAGAGGTGCAACGCGGGGTCCTGCCAAAGCATTTTTGTTGGTTCCGGACTGGTGTGGAGCACGAGCTATGAGGGGCTCTTACAAGGCGACCCATGGGTGGTAAGCAACGCTAATGCGCGCATCCGGTTCAACGTGGAGATGAGCGCCAACTGCGGCGGGTCAAACGAAAATGGGCAGACTGGCACCGCCACCGCAACCATCACTGTCGGCAGCTTCGCCACCTGGTTTGACTTCACGCTCTCTGGGATGGGAGAGGCGGAAGATGCTGGGTTCGACCGGATGATCCTCACCTTTGACGGCACGCAAGTGGGTGATGCTGCAGCGGCAGGCGGAGGCTTGGGCTGCACAGACGCGCCAGTGACCTTCACACGCACCGGTGAGAGTGCGTGCTTGCCCAGCTGCTGCGGCCACTGCCCGGGCGGGCGTGCGGTGGAGCGGTGGGGCGTGAGCGGGAGCGCGCACGCAAAGGGGGGTGATGTTTGATGTTTGACATGCAAGTGATGAGGCCTTGCTGCTGCTGCTGCAGGGTGGTGCACCCGGTGGGCGCCGGGCGGTGGGCTGCTGCTGCCATGGTGCGCTATGGTCCGGACGGTCTGCTGGCCTGCGCTGGCCGTGCCTGCACCGCTCCAGGCACTCATCACTCCCACCCGGCCTCTTACAATTGTGCCTCCCTCCCTGCCAGGCGATTGGCCGGTGCTGCTCGAAGCTGGGACCGTCCACACCTTCAGACTTGACATGGACACCTTGGATGGCGCGTTCCACGTGGAGTCATTCTACCAGCTGGACTTGTCCTTCACGACAGCTTAAGTGCCAAGCCAAAAACTGGCGGCTACGATATACAGTGTATCAGCACAAAGTGATTGTTATGAGCATATGAACAAGTATATAACATTATTGTTAGTTATATGTTTAGAATTGCTACTTTTAAAAGGAAATATGCATGCCTGTGTAGCTCCATTGAGTGCCTGCCACATGACGTGCCTGCTCTGGTCACACCTGCTCGCCAGCCCAGCACTGCTGCCAACACCTTACAAGTGTCAGGATGGTTGCACATCCATATTTGTATTATGTGAAATGCGGGGTGTAAAGGAATGGTACAGCGCTGCAGCTGGGTTGGGTGTTGCACGACCAAGATACGTTCAACTGTGGAAGCCATGCAGTGGCAGCTGAGTCAGTGGGCAAGCGCAGAGAGATTGGCAATGAAGGGTCGGACAAAAGTACATATACTTTGAAAAGAAAAGGTTGGCGGGCACGGCAGTGTGCGTGCCGGGGCACACGGGGTGCAGCACCCTGCAGAAGGCGCCCTTTCACGTGCGCGGCAGCGGGTGCTGCGATGCCTGCTCCCAGTCAGACTCCCCCGCTCCAGCCAATTCATTGCCGCCGCCGCTACCTGGGCTGCCCAAGTCAGAGCAAGAGACAGAGGCTGGTCCCCAGGGCAGGCCTTGGCTGAGCGGCCCTTCACCAGCATCAACCATAGCGCAGTCGAGGCTGCCGCCGTCGGCGCTGCCGCTGTTGCCGGCACCACAGCTGCTGCTGCTGCTGCTGCTGCCTGTGGTTGGCGCCCGCTTGCGCTTTGGGGCCATGGTCACCAGCTTGCAGCGCGAGTCGCCCGTGTTCCACACGCGCGGCTGCACCGGCAAGTATGGTTCTTGGTCATTCAATTGAAAGGAGCTCAGCGGTGAGGAGGCGGTTTGGCCACACGCCTGGCAGGCGAGCTCAAGCACGCGGCAGCGTGCTTGCTGAGAGGGCACCCAGGCAGGCTGTAATAGGACAGGCAACTAACCGCACTGCCCTGCCCTCCCCAGCCCGCCCTGCTGGCCCACCTTGCTGCGCTCCTCCAGGCCCTGCAGGGGCAAGGCAGAGGCAGCGCAAACGCTTGGTATAGGGTTGAATGCCAATGATTCAATTTTGAGGCGAGTGCATGTCGTGGCAGATGGGTGCTGAGGTGGCAGCATCAGCAGCGACCGCTGGCAGGGCTCCAGCCGGCCATAGGAGGACCCCAACAGCGCGGCTCAACCCAACCGCCGGCACTGCTCAGCTTTACCGCAGCCAGGCAAGGCAAGCATGCCACCTGAAGGCCGGGCTGACACGTCAACACAGGCACGCCAGGTCAGCAGGGCGATGCGCTGACAGCCCAGATGCGCCCCTGGCCAGCGCAGGCTGCCAGGTCAGCGCCAGGCATGCAGGGTCGCGCCAGGTCAGCGCAGGCATGCGAGGTCAGCGCCCAACACTCACGTGTGGGTTGACCACCATCTCCAGTGGCTGGGAGGCAGCCGTGGGCACGCGGTAGTACCCCATGAGTACCTAAACACGCACAAATTTGGCGGGAACACAAGCAGGCAGAACGGCTTCAGTGGAAGGAGCACGATTGCATGCTTCCCGCTGCTGACAGGGCGGCGACGCCGCCGCCCCCTGTGCTTGTACAACGCGTGCTGCCTCATGGTGCCCAGCTGACACACCTGTCGGCGCTGCATGTAGTACCCACACACCTGCTGCTCCTATTCCTCACTTTAAATTCAACAGCCCCCTCGTGCTGCGAACCACCATATTCGCCACACTTGCCTGGTGCACCGATGCTGCCCGCGCCTGAAGCTGCATAAAGCTCAGCTCTTCGCCCTCCCCAGCAAACGCAGATGCATCCTGCAGGGGCAGGGAGGGCGTGTGTTTGGATCAGGGCAGGGGAGAGCGCACGTTGAGTGCACCATGCAGCAGCGCGCGGCGGCGGAATGGCTGGCACGTGGGCAGGCGGGCAGCAGGAAGGCCGGCAGTACGGGCATGCGAACAGGCAGGCACGCGGGCATTCGGGCAGGCATGCGGGCATAAGCTGGCAGGTGGGCAGCATCAACGCTGTCAAGCCCGGGCGGGCCCTCTGGGCTGCCCCAGGTGGAGAGGGCATGTGGAAGGAAGGGCAAACTTGCTCAACAACGTTTGAGAGCGTATTTGCACACACAGGGCAGCTTGCCTGCACGGCAATGTCGCTGTCGCTGCCCATCCTCAGGTAGGCCGCCAGGTAGCGGGGGTCCACCGACACCTGCACGCAGCATGCATGTCACGACCAAAGGTGGGGAGGCGGGTCAACGCCCAGGCTATCACCCGCGCCCCAGCGGCACCCAATTTCAGTCAATACAAGCTTCTTTGAACTTGTTTTACGTTCTAACGCCACGGAAGCCAACCCCAGCTTCCGCACACCTGTGTGAGAGCCTTGGCTGCGTAGGACGCCGAGTTGATGGACACGCCCAGGGGCAGGCGGGCGTCGTCCTCGAAGCGGGTCACCCCCACGTACGTCAGCTTCTCGCAGATGATGTTGATGTTGCGCCGCCGCGCCTCCTGCAAGTGAGGAGGGAAAGGCAGATGATGGGGTCGCGTCGTCCTTGGGGCAAGCAAACCTCCAGCCACCCACCCGCCCGCTCGACCCCACAAGCAGGCAGGCACCTGGAAACACTGCTGACTCACCCACCCCACCTCACCTCTAAAAGAAGCCGTATGTTGAGCTGCACCATCAGCACCGCGGCATCCAGGCTCAGCATCTCCCCCTGGCTCAGCAGGCGCAGCCCGGCATCCGTGCTGGGCAGCTCAGCATCCGCGCCTGCCCACTGAGAGTCTGCAAGGGGAAGGCAAGCAGTGAGGCACATATGAGCTGCACTTGGTTGCCGGTGCTAAGAAGCAGTCTGCATCCTCTCCAGCCACGCAGCTGGCCCACCCTCTCCCCTCCCAATGACGGCAGCTACCAGCTGGCCCAGCCACCCCGTTACCACTGACGGCAGCACTTCAGCACTACGACTGCCCACCACCTCCTGCTGCACAGCTGCTCACCGCACACCACGATGGCCCCCTTGTACTTGGTGACATCGATCAGCCGCTGCATCTCGATGCGACTGCGCGGGTCCCCCCGCACGTGCTGCACCTGCAGGCTGGTGATGCCGTACTCCTGACACTGCGCCTCTGCGGGTCGGTCAGGGATCAGGTGGGGTGGCGGGGACGGGGGCAAGTACACGCGGGCTGGTCAGAAGCAAGGTGAGGTCGCTCCTGACACCGCGCCTCTGCAAGCGGGCCACGTGCCCGGGGGTAATGCATACATACAGTTCTGGAAGAAGCGAGGCGAGGCCGCCCAGCACAGCGCCCTTGCTGGAAGGGAGGACGCATAATGCAGTATGTGTGGCATGGGGGCACATGAGGTCGGCTGGCATTGCATCTGTTGATGATGCATGCCGTACATTGTGTGTCGTGCGGCACGACTCGTGCCAGCAAGGCAGCCCAGGTTTGGCGGCGGGCTCCTTGCCGGGTTAAGCAGCAGGCCCCCCCCTAAGCACCAGACTCCCCTGCATATGGGGAACAAGGTGCAAGCACACGTACCATGTAGGGTACGAATATGACAAACCCTTCCCCCATCGCACCCACACCCACCCACCCAGCTCCTCTGGCGACCAGCTGTGCGAGTTGAAGAGCGTCACGCGGCTGCCGGGGGGCAGGGCCTGCGGGGCGACCGGGCAGGAGGACGCCACAGGGAGCAAGATGAGATGCACGTGTGCGGGGGAGCAGCACGCCTGGGGTGGCATGCCCGCTGTGGTCCGGGCAGGAGCAGCTGGCGCAGCAGCTCTGAGTGCCCGCTGCACTTCAGGCCCTCAGGCCGCCCCGCTCCCCACCATGCACTGCACCCTCCAACCACAGCTCCCCTATTCGTGCAGCCAAGGCCTCTGCCTCCGGGCATGTCCCTGTAAGCGGAGCGGTAAACCTCCTAAAGCCGGACAGGCACCCTGCAAACACAACAGATCCTGCCAGCCTTGCCTGCTCCGAGTGGTCCAGCTCAGCCATCAGCTCCCACATGAACGTCCGACCCATCTGCACACACACACACGTACACACACACACACACGTGGAAACAGCGGGGGAGCCGGGTGTGCCAGGGGGCCAGTCAGGGTGGGCAGCTCAGGCTCAGGGTGGCAAGTAGGTGCAATAGCTATTGGGGAGCCTACAGGGGAGCCGCTTCACATGCACATGCACAGCTGATGCCTGGCCATTTCCCTGGCTCGGATTTCTAGGCATTGCCCCCCTGCAGGCAGGCAGGCAGGCAGGCAGGCAGGGGTCTTCTCTCCACTCACCCAACCGCAGATGAGCAGCTCGTCCTCGGAACTCAGGTTCTGGCTGTACTGCAGCAGCACATGTGGCAAGGCAAGGGGGGCAGTGCAGTTGGCAAAGTGCAGACGGCAATTCAAGGCAAAAAAGGGCGCGAATAAGCGGCGGCACGGCCAGGTGCCAGTGCCATGTGTCAGACGTGTCGCCTGGGAGAGTTTCAAGCCAACCCAGGACACGCCCTGGCTTGCACCATCTCTTCCCAAGCGCACCTCCACGGGCAGCATGAACAGCCCCTGCTGGAAGGGCTGGAACGACTCCGCCTGCACATCCCGGCTGGCCAGGCCGCCCCGCCAGGCGCCCAGGCTGGTCGGCCCTCGTGCCGCCCTGGGTGGGCAGGCCAGCGCGGCACCGTACGGGCGGGCGCTGAGCGCCAGGCAGGCGTCGCTGCTGCTGAAGGCGTCCACACCCAGTGGCTGTTCATCCAGGCTCTTCCTGCGAGGGATTGCAGGGAGTGCAGGGGCGCAGGGGCGAGGGTTGGGAAGGGGATAGGGGCAGCAGCGGCAGGCAGGCGTTGATGGAGGCAGCAACCCTCAGGCGAGGCAAGGCAGCCGCCAGGCAAGGGGCATGGGGCAGGCAGCATAATCTGGGCAGCCGGCACAGATGTGTGCAGGTGCAAGGAAGGAAGAGGAAGGGCGAGTTGGGAGCGAGGATTGTTGGCAGGCGTGGCGGCGGCTGAAGGATCCCCGCAGACACCCGCCTGTGTTGCAGGACCTGGTGATATAGAAAGAACAACCACATTGTACACTTTTCAGTAGAACACCCACTTTGTGTACTTGTCTGGGTCCCAGTCACCCAAGTCCACTTCCGGCGCCTCTGCCAGTATGCGCAGGCTGCCCGGCCCGCCGCTGCAGGCAGGCATTTGGAGGCACACAACGGAAGCGCTGGTGGGGAGCGGCCGCCGGCGGCACTGCTGAGCTGGCATGCTGAGCTCGCATCATGGCACACGTGTCGGAGCGCAGCAAGACGACCTCAAAGCGCCCCCTTGCCAGAGCGAGCAGCACATGGGTCAGAGCACAGCACGCAGCACAGCATACAGGACACCACGCAGCACTCATGGAACACGCACGCAGCACAGCACGCAGCACAGCGCGCAGCACAGCGCCAAGCACCGCGCACATGTGCAGCACAGCCCATACTTGTCTGATCGCAGCAGGATGAGCTCATCCCCCGGCCCCACCGCCACATCTGGGTCTGGGTTCAGCTTGTACCAGCCTGCCTCTGAATTGGTCAGCCCCACAACGACTGCCTCTGCAAGAGGGAGGGGGGGCGGCGCCGGTGTGCGCCACGAGGGGCGGGGGCGGGGCGGGCGGGCCCCAAATACGTTTCGGCTGAACCCACCTGGCAGGCAGGGGTGCAGCTCTTCGGATCGGCAGCACAACAGATCATTCAAGCACTGCATCGACCAAGCACACCAAAATACGCCCCACGTGGACTTGCCTGGCAGGCGGAGGTGCAGCTGTTGGAAGGTGCAGCCCTCCAGCTGGGGCAGGGCGTCTATTGAGCCGTGTGCGGGGCTGTAAAAGTCGGAGAGGCAGCGGGAGAAGACGGCGGAAATGGGGTGCCGCAGCACGCGCACGTACCTGCCACACGGGGCCGGGCAAGAGGGCAGGTGGGGTGAGGGAGACGAGGAGTCATTGGGCCAGGGTTGGGGCCGCCTTGCCAGCAGTGCTCAGTTTCGGTGCATGTCTGGGCTACCCTTGGCACATCCCCTGCCACACCACAGCATGCCTGGCACAGGGACAGCTGCTGGCAGCAAGCTCGGCTCCCACCGAGGCTTGCGTGTCATCTGGCTTGCACCCCCCCTATACATGTGCTCTGAACGCTCACACCTGGCCCATGTGATACATCTTCCCCCACATGCCCTGCCTGCCAGCTGCCCCCCTCACCTGCGCGCGTTGAGCTTGTTGGTGGGCACAGCCACCACCCGCTGGCTGCAGGCGTAGCGCACAAGGGGCAGCGCGTCTTCGGTCTTCACCTGCAGGCAAGCGGGAGGGCAGGCATGCCGGGGCGGAGCGGGCAGGTGGTGAGGCAGGGCAGCCAAACTCAGAGGCGAGTCCTGCCGGGTGGGGTGGGCCGCCTAGGCAGGCAGGCCAAGCCATTTCTGCACAGCACCGTGCCTCACCAGCAGTGCCCTGCACCACTCGCCCCACCACACGCGCCCAACCCATGCACGCCCAAACGTGCCTGTGCTGCTACGGTGGGGCCCGCCTGCCCCGGCCGCTCCTGCTCGCACAGTTCGTCCACCAGCACGCATGTGCGCAGCACCTGGGCGTCTGATTCCTTGGCAGACTTGCTGTTGGTGGCAAGGGGAGGGAGGGGAAGGGGGCGTCAGGACACAGCTAGCCTACAAGTGTGCATGTGCAGAACGCCTGGCTGAATGAATCACTGGACGGCTTGCTGCAGCGAGGAGTTTCCGGAAAGGGCAAGGCAGGTCGCAGCAAATCCAATTAAAATGGACGGGGCGCTTGCCTGTAGTCGGAGCAGATGATGACGGAGCGTGCATCCGGCACCGCCACCAGGCGCAGGGCAGCCGGGTCCAGGGGGCTGCCTTGGCGGAACACAAACTGTGGGAGGGTGTGGGGCAGGGGGCGCAGGGGGCGGGGTTGGCAGGGCAAGGACAGAAAGAGTGGACTGACAGGAAGGCAAATAAGCAGGCAGGCAGGCAGACTGCAATATAAATTTCAGACCAGTACAGAAGGCCAGGTTGCAATGCTGCCACCTCGGGCACGCGGGCAGGCGGGCAGCCATTGGCAACGCCGGCGCAGCCGCTCTTCTCCACCCACCCACCACCCACCCGCGTGCCCAGTCGGTGGCTCTCCGGCACCGCCTCCCGGAAGAGCTGCTCCATCTCCAGCTTGCCGCGCTGCAGAAGCGGCAGGCGGGGCAGGGGCAGTCGGGTCGGGGCAGTGTATGTGCCTCAAGCCACGTGCGTAGCCTCATGCGTTGTGGGCCTGCGTGTGCGCCTCCCTCCCTCCTGGCACCGAGCGCAGGGCCGCGCTCCATCCGACGGCACACCCCAGCAGGGAACCCACGTGCCTGCCATGAAACTGCCTGCAGGCACTGCACAGACAAGTGCAGCCGCGGTGCCTGCCCACCCTCGGCACCTGCTGCGTCAGCACCACCAGCAACGCATACTAACAACTGGGTCAAGTGATAACAGAAGCGAGCCTGCAGAGAACAACCGAGCAGCCCACCTGCTGCGTCAGCACGACCACCACGCCCCCGCCGGCCCCGCGGTTGGCGGCGCACAGCTGGGTGAGGATGCGTGTGATGAGGGAGATGCCGCCCATGGAGGAGCAGTAGGCCAGCACCACCGTGTGCCCCTCCTCGTAGCACGTGCTGCCCCGCTTCACGTTGCTTTCTAGCACCTCCAGCACCACCTGCGCACGGGGGACCGGGAAGCAGGCGGGGACACGTTTGTTAAGCTGACACACGACTAGTCGACTCAAGTACAAGCATGCCTGCAGCACGTGCTGCCCCGCTTCACGTTGCTCTCCAGCACCTCCAGCACCACCTGCGCGGGCAAGGTAGGAAGCAGGGGCAAAACAACACAGGTCAAGTGAAGTACACGCGTACGAGGAGCGTGTGCTTTCCCAATGTCGCGTTGTTTTCTAGTATTCCTAGCAATGCGTGGATGGCACGAAGTGATGGGGTGCTGCTGGAAATGCTCCGGGCCGAACCCAGCCAAGCGCAGACAGCACGGTCAGGGGTGAAGTTGCCATACGGTCGTGTCCTACCGGGCTGACGCCGTTCCTGCAGTCCCCACTGCCTGCCCCTACCCACCCACGCCCCAATGCCGGCGCCCCGCGGCCTGCAAGCACACCATACCTGCTCTATGAGCGCCAGCACCAGGGCAAAAGAGGCCAGCCCAAAGATGGCGGTGAAGATGGCAAACAGCTGGCTGGGGATGCCAGCATACCCGGCAGGCAGGTCTTGCCTGCATGTGGTTAGTGAGGAGGGGGGCGGCGGGGGAAGGCGGCGGTGTGGCGCAAGCAGCGGCGGTGGTGTTGTACCGCCCCACTCACCACACGTCTCAGCAGCATCGGCACTACAGTGTACCAGCCCAAGCCATGCAGCACCCACGCTGTGCAGCACCCGCGGCATGCAATCAATCAAATTTACCAATGCAGCACCCATGTCATGCAGCACGCCTACGCAGCATCCACACCAACCACGCCATGCAGCACCCATGTCATCCGGCACCCATGCCATGCAGCACCCACGGCATGCAGCACGTTAGCCCGCTCACCCCAGCACCACGGCCAGCACTGTGTAGAGGTTGTACCAAAACTGCTCCAGCGGGTTGGACCCCTCTGGCGGCGGCGCCACTGTGCCGTCCAGGCTCCGAATCACGGCGCCCTGCCAGGGCGCAGAAGGCGCAGGCACGCACGCACAGCTGGGATGGAAGCTGGGGTAATGGGCGCTTACCAGGTGCCTGAAACCCACAGGCCAGCAGTACACCTTCCTTCCAACCCTCTCACCTCAACCCAGGCCCCCGCCATGAACACCAGCACGTTCAGAACCATGAAAAGCTGCAGGTCCGACCACGTGTCCTGCCGCCAGTTGACTGCACGGCGTGCAGCAGGGGGTGCAGGCAGCGAGGTTTGGGCGTGCGACGGCAGCACACAAGCAGTGGGTGAGGAGCAGCTGCTGACAGCCACTCCCAGGCCATCACTCCCGGCACGCCCCCTCACACCCACTCACTGCTCAAGCCCAACAGGCAGGCGTATCACGGACTCACAGTATTGGTATTGTAACTGGCCGAGCTTCGTTGACACCAGCCGCTGCCACGGAGGCGGCGGCGGCGCCCGCGGCGGCCCTCCCCCCGGCAGCGGCTCGGTGTTGTCCAGGCTGTGCAGGAAGCTGGACTCTGGGTCAGAAAGAGGTCTGTCGTCGCTCAGGCTGCTGCGCCCGTCGGGCGACAGGCGGTTCTGGTTGCCGAAGGGCACCCCGCCGCCGCTGCTGCTGCGCCTGCCTCTCGCCAGCGTCGGTGGCGCCGCCCGCCGCTGCCCCACCAGCTGCTGCACCCGTGTCGGCAGCGGCACAAACGCGGCTTGCCGGTACATGGGTGAGCCTAGAAGCGGCCGCGCTCCTCGCAAGCACAGGCCGCAGCAGTCGTTCGGGAGTCGCCGGCCACTCAACATCGTGCTGCTTTAACGAGAGCCTCAAAGGCTAGTGCGTCGCAATCATGGCTCGCGCATGTCGGACGTAACGGAACGGGAAGGTGCCCAAATGCTGCCGCCGCCTTCCTTGCCAAGGAAAGTGGCGGCAGTGGCGGCGGCGGCACCGCCCCGGCAGCTGCCAGTGCCGGCTGCTCACTGCGGCAACTGGGGAGTGACCTTGCCTCCCTGTTTTTGTGCCCCTTGTCACCGCCGAGTTGAAGCACATTCAACGAAGCGCACGTAAGCGGCAAGCTATGTGGCAGGCGGATTGTAAGTGTGCAGTACATTTTGTTTAAAATTCCCCATCATACTGGTACTGGAGTTCAAACATTTTGACAAGTCAGGGAAGAATAGAACAGAAGAGGCCGAAAGGCCAAGGTACATGATGCATGCGCGTCGCTGGCTGCTACGTGGATGTACTGCGGTGGTGGCCTACCACCCGGGTGGGGGGGGTAGGCCCCCCCCGCAGTTGGCCGATGGGTACAACTTCCTTCGGTCTCGTCGCCGTCTGGCCTCAGCTAATAGTAGGGGTACTCGAGATCTTCTGGGATCTCGACCTCTGGGCCGCAGGTCTGTGCACACTTGGGCAAGGGCGGAGGCTGGTCCACTCTCCTGCGCTCGTGGCCGGGCACAAACGGGACGATCATGTGCTGAGCGCCAACCCAGAACTGCGGTGCAGCTGACTGCCCACTGTGCACCCACTCAGGCCTCTTGTAAAGCCAGCACGTGGGGCACACGCATCTGCAACAACCAGCCAGGGCTAGACTGCAGCCAGGACAGGCACAGGCAACGCTAGCATGCCGAGCGTGCACGCGTTGGCAGACTGCAGGCCGAATTTCCGAGCAATGCCTGCCCCACGCCTCACATGCGCTGGAAGTAGCAACCCTGGGTGGCGTTGCAGCACATGGCTGGCAGCTTGCCCCCAGTGCCCGTGGCGGCCAGGTCACTGCACCCACGGTGGCACAGAGGTGGGAGGGAGTGGTGTGGGGACACAGAGGAGGGGGGGGGGGGGGGGGGGGGGGGGCTTGGAAGGGGAAAAACGATAATAACA
>JAPTJF010000449.1:0-51013 GCA_029339195.1 Micractinium sp. NFX-FRZ | reverse complement strand
TCAGCCCGTACCAGTAGCCCGCAGTGCCCCCCAGTGCCATTCCAGTGCCATTCCAGTGTTTCTGGTGTTCGTAGTGAAAGGCCTCTCCCTCTGGTGGCTGGGCCGCTGACGTGGCACCCCCCGGGCCCGGGCCAGTCACCATCACCGTCACCGTGCCACCTGGGCCAGCAGGCACTCAGGCCGCGCTGGCACTGCTGCGGGGCATCCAGAGGTGCATCCTGCAGCTGCCTGCTCGGGTGGTCAGCGTGAGCGTGCGCGTGGTGGCGCCGCCGCTGCCGCCGCGCCCGCAGCCCTCGCCAGCGGATGACGCATCTGGCTACACAGACCCGTTGCGCACCGGAGATTTCCGGGGCTTTGACGGCGCGCGCTTCACATACCGCAGCGCCGCCGGCGCCTGGGTGGACCTCCTGTCCAGCGCCCGGCAGGGCTTCAGCCTGAGCACAAAGGTGGGCCAGGGGGCAGCAGCGCCGCCTGCTGCCTGCTGCTCACGGGCACGAGGGAGGCAAGGGAGGGCGACGAGGGAGGGCGCTGCTGTGCACGGCTCACAGCGCAGCGCAGCAGAGCACGGCGTGGCTTGCAGGGCTGGCACGGCGGCGCTCGCTGGCTGGTCTGGTTTCCGGGCCTAGCCATCTCCTGTCTCGGTTTGATAGAGGCCTCCACCAAACCTGGGTTATCAAACTTGATGCAACACATGCAGCTGACACCCTCCATCACTGGCCTCCCTGCAGTTTGTGAGCAGCGGCGTGGACCCTGGAGCCGTGGTCATGCGCTCGTTTGTCTTGACCAGCGGCACCTCCCGAGTGCGCGTCGACCTTGCGCCCCCCACGCCCGCCAGCCGGGGCGTGTGGCAGCTGCTGGCAACGGCCGACGGGCGGCCGGTGGCGGACGCAGCTGTCCTTGGCGGCGTGACCATCACTCGCACGCCGGCCCGGGAGGGGATGCACGCCCGGGTGGTCATTGATGCTGGTGAGCACGCCAGCCCCTCCACGGCATGCCAGCCTGCGGGCTTGGTTTGACGGCCGGCGTCGGGTCGGGCAGGCGGCGCGGCAGCTGCAGGCGGGGTGGTGCAGCCACTCAGCCCGCCGCGCGCCTCACAGCAGCTGGCCAGCCCTGGCACCAGCGCCCATCCGCGCCGCCTTTGTGCAGCATCATGCACCTCTCCACTCACCTCCCCTCTGTGCCCTCGTTCCTGCCACAATCACACCCGCTGCAGGCTTCACCCGCGTTGCCATCATCCAGAAGTGGCGCCGCACCATCCAGCAGCACTCCACCTGGCTCGATTTCAACATGCAGCTGTATCAGCGGCTCCAGCTGCCTGTCACTGGCCTGCTGGCCCCCTCATACGTGCAAGCAGTACAGGCGGCCAGCTCGGCCGGCGGCGTGGCCGCCGCCTCGACCGCCGTGCTCAGCGCCGAGGGGGCGGCTGGCGCCTCGTGAGGCGTAGATTCATTATGTTCACCGAAATCGATATAAGGCCGTCCATTTGTACTGCATAATGCGCCCGCCGCCTTCAGAACACATTCGATTAGTTCCCCCCATGGCCAGCCTCCACCCTGCCAGACTGCCATCCTCACAGTCCCGCCCCGCGACCCAGCTCCCGCCGAAACGGTTCAGCTTTGCTCAGTCCCTCTCACGCGTTCTCCCCTTGCCTGTGACCACGCATTTCTGGCCCGGGTTCACGAGGTGCACCTCCGCTGCAGCGCGCACGTGCAAGCCATGCACTTCATGCACCCACCAAAAGGCGGCCACATATGCACAGTGCGGTGCCCATGCCGTCAAGCCAGGCCCTGTATCCCCGTCCCATCCCACCCCAACCCCTGGTATCTGTGCCCTGTCGCCAGGCCCTGTGTCCCTGCCCCATCCCACCCCACTCACTGGTGCCCTGCTCTCCCCATTTTTCAGCTTACGGGCCAATATGTCCATGTTCACCGGCCTAGCCTGCGTCGGCTGCCGATAGCCCTTTGGGTGATTGTGGCGCTTAGTGGATGGAAGTCCCCGGCTCTAGTGAAAAGTTCATGCGTCCTGGCTTTTTTCATCAACTTGCTCTGCACTTGTCCCGCCTGTACGGCGGCCCCCGTGTAACAGGGGAAGGTCAAAAGGCGGCCACTGAAACGCCGTCAGGGGTTACCCGCACAGCGGGTGCCCTGCGGCTGGGCAACTATCGTACTGTTGCTTAAGACACTGCCTGCTGACATGCCTCTGGTGTACGCGTACTGCCTTCTTCACCATCAGTCACACCAGCTGGCCCCTGCCAGTCACACCCCTGGCCCCTGCGCTAAGATCAAATCCTGCCTTAGCCGGCGGCTCAGCCCGCTAGCTGGTGCTGGTACCACTCCTTCCCCTGTGCCGGCTGCTATATAGGCAGATATGCGGCTCCTTGCTCTATCCGCTCACATCGCCGCTGTCAATTCGATCCCCGTTGCTGGGCGCCACTGCGACACAGCGACGGCAGCTCGCTCTGCAACTTGCGGCCCCTGTCTAGCCGCTGCCGCCGTCCCAGCTGCTTGCCGCTCCGTGAGACCGGCGCAAGCAGCAGCGGCCGCGGGATGCGGAGGGCGGAAGGGAGCCGCCAGGGTGGCAGCGGCGGCACGGCGGACAGCGGCAGACAGCTCCAGCTATGATGATGGCCACCGCCCCGTAATGACTGCCGGTGACGTTACACGCTTAGTAAACCTGTGCCACCAGCTGCAGGATAGGTGGGCGATCAATTGACCCAGCGCTTTAATGGTGCCAGGTCGAGGGAGGGGTGTGCAGGGTTTGTAATGCGCCTGCCTGCCTCCCCTCCTGGCCCCCACCCAGCATGTATGCCTTCAAGAGCTTGCAGGTCCCTTGCCCAAGACGAAAAGTGCCAGCAAGTGGCGTGCCTGCCCCTGCAGGGTGGAGAGCATGGAGGCGCAGCTGCAGCAGCTGGAGTCGAGGGGGCGGGACCGTGCGGTGGCGCTGCGTGCCATCCTGCGGGACGACAAGCAGATGGACCAGCTGCTGGGGCAGCACAGTGACGGGCAGCTGGAGCTGCCGGTGGGTGGGCGCAGCCCAGGGGTTGGCTGAGCGTGCCAGGATGGTGGTGGTCAGCGACGCCGCATGCATGCTGCTGCATGTTGTGGCGCACAGCGTGCGGTAGGCACGTAGAGTTGGCAATGCGCTTCAAATGTCTGCTGCTGTTGTGTGTGCAGGAGGATGAGAAGTCAGAGCCGTGGGACAGCTACCGCAACAGGTGCGCTAGGGCGCTGCGCCATGCCTCTCCTGCCGTGGCCCGCCTGTCCCGCCCACTCCCCCTGCCCCCATTCCCGTTTTCCTACCTACCGCTTCGCTTTCTCCTGTCCCCCCCACCTGCTTCTACCTTACTTCTAGCCCTGCCCCACTGTTTCCAAGTCCCTCCCACGTTCACAACCTGCAGCTTCACCCTGCTCATCTCCAAGGGCTACCTGCGCACCGTGGAGGCTCTGCGCAACCGGCTGATGGCCTCGGAGTGGGAGCTGGGGCAGCGGCCCATCGCGCTGCAGCTGTGAGGCGCATGCAGGCGGGGCGGGGCGGGGGTGAGGTTGAATGCACGGGCAGGAAGGTTTCGGGGACAGACGTTGGGAGGCATGCCTGTTGCAACCGGAAGGGGGAGGCATACGCCCACTCACCCCCTCGCTCACTTGCTTGGAACCCACTTTCTTCCTGACAACAACACGTGAGCAGGGGCGTGAGCCGCTTTGAGCAGTACTGCGCTGCCAACAAGGTGGAGCTGCCCTTTGAGGTGAGTGGGTGCCGCGTCTACACAAAGCACGTGAAATCAAGTGAAGAGGGGGTGGTGGGGAAGGGGGCGAGGTGCCCCCCTGTACTGCTGCACGCAATGGAAGCAAGGGAGGCGGGCGGGCGCCACCCGTATTGGGCAGGGCACCACCTGGCACAATGCCGCCGCCTGCTTGACTTCCGCACTTGCTGAGGCCCCTTCGTATGACTGCACTGCCATTCTATGCTGCTGGAAATGCACGTTGCAACTGAAGCAACCACCACCACCCCCGCACAAGAACTGAACTGGCCACTCAACCACCAATACAAATGAGGGCACCCATGTTGTTATCGACTCAAACTCACCAATGCACGCTCCAAGTGCAGGTCATTAGCGAGCTGTATGAGGACCCCACCGACCTGAGGGCCATCCAGGACCCACACATGCGCATGCAGGCACGCTCCATCATCACGCAGGTGGGGCGGGGCTGCGGAGGCCTCTCCATCCAGGGTGGGGCGAGCGGGCAGAGGGGGAGGCAGTCGGGTGGCCGTCAGCAGGCAGGCAGGCGGGCAGGCAGGCAGGCGGGCACGCAGGCAGGTGGAAGGATGGTAGGCAGGCGGGCAGGTAGGCAGGCGGGCAGGCAGGCAGAGCTCTGGTGGCATCTGCGCTGCTTGCAGGCATGCTGCAATGCCACGCATGTGCACACAGTGCCCTCCGCAAGGGGTTGGAGCAGGGGGCGTGGGCACATGGGTGGGCAGGCAGCTGGCCGAGTAATTATTTGTGGGGCAGCACCCGCCAACCCATTCAAGCTGGACCGGAGTGCACGCTGCTCGTCGGCTGCTGCTGTGTGCCGACATACATTGGCACTGGCCTCAGACTCCCAGCACACGTGGCACCGTCTCACTCGCTTCTTCCCCTCCTCCCCCAGCACCGTGCCTGCCCCGGGCCGTCCCTGCCTGTACCTCCGTGCTTGCCGCTGCAGGCGGAGTCGGAGGAGCGGGTCAAGGCATGGACTGCCTGCACCCTGGAGGCGCAAAAGCTGGCAGAACGCTTCTCAGAGGTGCGTGCCCCGGGGGGTGCTGTGGCGGGATAAGGGGTGCTGTGGCGGGCAAGAGGAGTGGCGGGCTGAGGGGTGCGCTGCAGGGGAGAAGGGTCTGCACAGGCACCGCACTGCCAGTGGGATGGGCGGGCCACCATGGTGCGGGATAAATGTCCCTCCTGTACTGCTGGCTGCCCCACGAATGTGCATGAGCCTCGCCCCATTTTTGCTGGGTTCAAACCGGTGCCGTCCTTCCCTGTCCTCTTCTCCCTTCCCCCCTTTCACTTGCCGAGTTAACGAAGGCCCCCAACCGTCCCTGTTCTCACCGCTGACTTCACACATTCACCCCCTCTGCCCTCCCTGTTCCCTTCGCTCCTTCTCTTCAGGCTGAATTCATCTCCAAGATAATCCCCGACCCCCTGGAGAGCGGCATGACCGATGCCATGCGCAAGCTGGTGATGCCGCTGACCAAGCTGACGGGGGGAAGCGCGTAGCTGCCGACACCCTTGGCGGCCTGAGGCCGGGCTGGGAATTGTTTGGTCTGGGGCAGACACGTCAACGTCTTACATAATTTGAGCACGCAAATAAACACACTGGTGTGATATCACATACGTCGTGTAAACAGCTGCCGCACACGAGGCGGATGGGCAGGCGTGTTGGTGGGCGGGAGGGCGGCGGTGGCAATCCTCCGTGCGGGCAACGGGCCGGCTGCAAGCCGTAGCCGGGACCCTTTTCTTGGTCGGCAATGTCTGGGTGATCGGTCCCCAGGCCGCCCCCATCATGACTGGGAACACAGAGACCACCTCCAGGGCCAGGCGGCCGCGGGCCGAGGAGCTGACGCCAGGCAGGCGGCGAGCGCTCGGCGATGGCAGCGAACAGGAAGCCGCAGCGAGGGCGCCCCGGCCTCGAGGAGGCTTTGTGAAAGTTATGTACGGATAAACACGGCACGAGCTCGAAAGAGGGAAGTTCGGCATGTGCTGGCCCTGGCTTTGCACCCACTGACCCCGCTGCGTCATCGCCGCCAGCATGCCGCCAGCTTAGCTTGGAACCCTACGCTCTCCATCCAAAGCTTACGTGCTTCACTTTTATCTGTCTTCAACCCTGGACCTGTCAGCATGCTGCTCACTCATGCAAAGCCTGCAGCGGCTGCCCTCCAAGGGCATGCCCCTCCCCCTTCCTGGCGGCGGGGCTCCAGCTGCCTCGGGCGCCCCCCAGCAGCTCGTGGGGCACAACAACAGCAGCTGCAGCGGCTTCGCGCCCTCAGCGAGCTCGCATACATAGGCGGGGACGACGCCGTGCAGGGGGCGGCAGCGGCGGCGGCAGAGGCCAAATCCGAGGTGGATGCCTTGGTGGCTGACGATGCCAGCAGCAGCAGCACCAACGGCAGCGGCAGCGGCATGCCCAGCAGCGAGGCCGCAGAGCTGCGGGGCGAGCTGAATGCGCTGAAGAGCAGGCAAGAGTGGGAGGGCAGGGCAGCAGGGGGCTGCTGGTCCTGTGCTGGCGGCAATCTGGCGGCGCGGTCGCGTCCAGAATGCAACCTGCGCACCAGCAGGCACCCCCCTACACTGCTCGCGTGCATGTTGACATCAGCCTTCTCACACCTGCTCCACCCTGCCCCACCCCCCAGGATGGACGAGATCCAGGCCCAGCTAGAGCAGATCAACGACCGGGCTCGCGACCGCGCCGTGAGCCTGGCGCAGGCGGTGCGGGCGGCGGGGGAGGGGGAGGCGGGGCCCATGGAGGCGCTGCAGCACCAGCAGGACGACCAGCTGCACCAGGACGAGAAGAGCTGGGACACGATGATGGACACATTCACACAGGTGGGGGTCACAGGCGCACACGGCTGGGGCGTGGGAGTGGCTGGGGTGCGACTCCGCAGGAGTGCGTGCATGTGTTGGGCGTGGGTTTGGTGGCGGCAAGGCAAGTTGGCACGCATTGATGCGCACAGGTGCTCCGGTGGGGTGGGGGGGGGGGGGACAGAAGGCAGGGGTGCGAGACTGCCGTGGTGCATCCTTCAGCTGGCCTCTTTGGGCCCCAGCCCCAGCCCCGCCCTGCCCCCACACCCCACACCCTCAGCTCATGTCCAAAGGGTACATCCAGAGCACGGAGAAGATCCGGGACCGGCTGCTGCTGAGCGAGTGGGAGCTGACGCGGAAGACAGTGGCGCAGCGCAGGTGGGGGCGTGGCGGGGTGGTGGCGGGTGTGGGGCAGAAGAAAGGGAACTCAAGCAAGGGGGCAGTATGTGGTGGAGCAAGTGCTTGGCATGCGAATTGGATGGCAGTGCCAGCCTGTACTGAGTAGTGGCGCTGTTGGCGGCGGCGCTGCTGCTGGCGGGGCGCACGGCGCAGCGCGCATGTGCGGGGCGTGGTGCAGGCTGCCGCAGGCATTTCCGCCGAATGCTGCCCAGCTGTCCACCTTCTGCTACACCATGCCATGCGTCTCTGATCCTGTGCAGGGGCGTGAGCCAGTTTGAGCTGCACTGCGCCTCCACCCACGTGGACCTGCCGTACGAGGTGCTGACCCAGCTGTACGAGGTGGGGCGGGGCAGGGCGGGGCGGGGCGAAACATGGGCCACTGGCACTTGCCCTGGCAGGGTAGACGGCTTCGCTGCCTTTTGCTGCCTGCCCCTGTGTCCCCCCAGGCCCCTGGAGCCTTCTGAACAGCACCGCTCTACTACCTGCCTGCCTACCCCGCACTCTCCCCCCGCGCCCCTGCTTCCCCCCTCCTCCTCCACAGGCCCCCACCAACTTGGACATCATCACAGACCCACACCTGCGCATGCAGGCCCGCGCCTGCATCAACCAGGTGGGGCGGGGTGGGGTGGGGCCCACACCCCCTGGGCGGCGCCTGGCCGGGGGGGGCGGGCGTTGTGGGGTGTGTCGTGCCCGCCTTTGTGCGTGCCCGCGGCCTTCTTCGCATGCAGTTGATCTTGTCCTTTCAACATTCGATGTGATATTGCTCTCACCGGCCCTGAACGATATGACCCTCGTGTGCCTGCCAGGCTTTGGACGAGGAGTACATGAAGACTTACAGCCACTGTACCGCAGGTGTGTGGCCAGAGGATGGGCGGGGGCAGTGGGTGCAGCCTCGTCGCGCAGGTCACCATGCCTGCCTGGCCTGCGCGCTGCATGCAGTGACAGAGCGGAACGTGCACCCTCCTCCCCCTCCTGTCTCCCCTGGTCTGCCACACTCCATACCCCGCCCCGCAGGTGTTAAAGGCTTGTCCAACAGCTCTCGGAACACCCCTCTGTGTGCCTCCTGCTCCTCCCCGTGCACATCAGCAATTGATCTTGCTCCCTTTAAAATCCTCTGAGTACTCATGCAGAGGCCCAGAAGCTGG
Organism: Micractinium sp. NFX-FRZ; assembly: GCA_029339195.1. Classification (NCBI taxonomy): domain Eukaryota; kingdom Viridiplantae; phylum Chlorophyta; class Trebouxiophyceae; order Chlorellales; family Chlorellaceae; genus Micractinium; species Micractinium sp. NFX-FRZ. The sequence goes on along the minus strand of JAPTJF010000449.1, from coordinate 42,916 downwards.
CCCAGCAGTTCTCCAACACCGAGTTCATCTCCAAGCTGCTGCCCGAGTCGGGGGTGCTGGATGCCCTCAAAAAGGTGGTGCCCATGGCCCTCAAGGCGGTCATATGACTCGCGTGACGGCAGCTTTTGGCCGCGCAGTGGCCCTGGCTTAAGATAAAGTGACGTGATGGTGGCGCGGACAGCGGTGGCATTACTGCTGTGTGGGTGACTTGAACGTGAGCACCGCTCTTGTTATTGTTGGTGGCGAGAGCCCGGGCTCACTGAAGCGTGCTGCTGTAGCTGTGCACGCACCTCCTGTTTGCAGTGCTGCCTTGATTAGTATTAGCCTAGCTAACTAGCCTGCACGGTACAATCTGCACGGTACTACCTGTAGTACAATGTATCAGTTGAGCTCTACATGAGGTATCACCAAGGTGCTTCGCCACTAGCACCAGTGCTGTTCACACGCCCGTTGCTGGCCAGGGGGTGCAGCTGCGACTGGCCGCCCTTGCCTCCTGCGACCGGTCGTACCAGCTCCGTCAGCCCTTGCTGCGCTATTTCTCTCCTGCTCAGCCACTGCGCCTTGATGTGACGCCCGCCCGCCCCAGAAACGTTGCAATGTCATGCCAGGTGTCGGCCAGCATGGCAAGCCTGTCCAGCAGCCTGTCCCGTTCCTGTGCAGCTGGATGGTACTTCTGTGCTGCTTGTAGTTCCAAACGGCTTGACCGGAATGGAGCGAACAAATCAGCGCCCAGGGCAAGCGCTCTGGTCACATCGATGTCCACCCCCCCGTGTGCATCATGTGCTGGCACGACTGTGCTGCCCTCGCGCAGTGTACCCTTACCCTTGCACGAATGCCTCAGCTGGCTTATGGAAAACAAGCGCAAGTCTCCTCTGTAGACAAGCTGCACAGGGCTTGAGAGCTGCATGTGTGGTGTGGCAATACGGCAGCCAGTGGCGGCAGCGGCGGCAGCGTGCGCATCATGCACCCCTCTGCCGTGCGGTCAGTTTGGGACGGTTGCCCAAGTTATTTTGTGCTTCCGAAACCCGCGTAAAGGCGCAGCGCAACGCCGGTGGAGTGACGCGGGCTTCGCGCGGCGAAGCGCCTGCATAGGCTTGCAGCATGGACGCGCAGCTGCAGGCATCGTTGCAAAGAGAGGACGAGACGTCTGCGGCGGCGGGCGGTGGCGAAGGCGGCACCCAAGACGGCAGTGCCGCCGGCCCCGCCGGCCCCGCCGCCGCTGCAAATGACGGTCCAGCTGTTGCGGAGCAGGCGCTAGACCCCACAATGGTGGCACGCCATAGCTACTTGGGAGGTCAGTGGTCGGGCTGGCCTACATATGTGATCCTGGTGCAAGCTGCTGGACACAGCTGCACCGCCGCCATGGGCACGGTAGGGGCTGGGTGCTTAGCTGGGCACAACTCCGCAACGCCTCGCACCCGCCACCTAGCGCAGGCCCGCCTCCTCTTCCTCAGCCCTTTTCCCCGTGTTGCACTGCAGAGGTGGATGACCTGGAGGGCAGCTCGGGCCTGCTGGAGGAGGGGCAGGTGTACCGCCTGCCGGTGCTGCCGCTGGACGGTGAGCAATGAAGCGGCAGTGAAGTAGGAGGGGGATGTGGCGCGCTGTGTGCGGTACGATGCAGGCTGGCAGCGATGTGCAGCACGCCTGTGGCACCTTGCCGGAATGCTGTATTAATCCCGCCTGCCTGGCGTGCCGCTTGCTGCGCCATGCCGCCCACAGGCCTGGTGCTGTGCCCCGGCAACACGCTGCCGCTGCGGCTGACGTTCCGGGGCGACCGGGCGCTGGTGCAGCAGGCATTGGATGCACCTGCGCCACTCACCCGCCTCATCGCGGTGGTGTGCTGCCAGCGCAGCTACTTCACGCCGCAGCTCATGCTGCAGCGGTGAGGCGGGGGCTGCGGGGGCTGCAGGGGCTGCGGGATGGAGGCCTGAGGAGGGGCGGGCGGTGGTTACGACTGGGTATTGTGGCGGGCGCCGGCTATGCGTGCGCTGCCAGCGTGCCATCTTATCTTCCTCAGCCAGATGCGATGCGGTGAGCCGGACGGCGCTTGAGCAAGCATGCGTGCTGTCCGCACTGGGGCCCTCACGCCTGCCTGCCTGCCGCTCACGGCTGCCTGCAGGGTGGGGTGTGTTGCGGAGATACGCAAGATGGGGGCTCAGGGGGTGAACTTGCTGGCCAAAGGTGAGGGTCACCAGCTTTGGTGAAAGCCTGCCCCCTTGCCCTGGCAGGAGGTAGGGAGGATCTGGCCCGGGGCACATGCCGCGCGCTTTTAAGGGGGGGTGGCGCCCCCCCGTAGGGACAGGCAGCGGCAAGCCCTGAGGGGAGCGGGGCGCATGGACCACCCCTGGTCCCTCAACGACCCATTTCTCTGGCTGTGCTGTGCTTGTCGCCATTGCCCCCCCGCCTGCAGGTCGCCAGCGTGTGGAGGTGCAGCTGGAGGAGGTGATTGAGGGCAACCTGCCGCTGTCGTCGGTGCCCGTCAGGTGCACTCTCACATTGTCCGTTTGTGTGGGTGTGCGGGCGTGACAGGGTGGCATGGGAGTGAGTGTGCGCCTGTGTAGCAATGCAGGGGTGGGGTTGCTGAGGCACAGTGGCGGCGGCAGCTTGCAGCTTGGGAGGGCAGGCAGGGGACCCGCATCTGGGGTGGATGAGGTCACCTGCCTCTGCTGGTGCCTTGTGCCCCGGCACACCCCGCCCCCTCTCCCCCCTGCCCCCGCAGGGTGCTCCCGGAGCCGCCGCTGTTGCGCGTGCCGCGAGAGGCGCTGGGCGGCGCAGCCTGGCACCCGCCTGCATTGTACGCTGGCTATGATGCCTGGCAGCTGGCCCGGCGCGCCAAGCGCCTCTTCCACTCGATAGCACCCCAGGTGGGCGGAGGACGAGCTGCTGTTGCCAGCGTGCATGCATATGGTGGAATACATGCACACATGCTTTAGTGTGGGCTGCAGCAGGCGGGTGCTTCCCTGCCCGCACTCCCTGATGCCCCCGCTTGCATTCTCTTCTCCTGTCCCTCCCTGCTTGAGGGCAAGCTTTTAAAGCTTTCCCACTTCCTCCTGCCACCCCACCTCCTGTTGCCCACCCACCACTTGTTTTGATATGTGCACTTCACAGGCGCGTGAGTTTGTGGGCAACCCTCTGGAGCTGTCTTACTTTTTGCTCTCCAACCTGCCGGTGGACGACGACATACGGCAGCAGCTGCTGGAGGCGCGGTCAGGTGGGTGGAGGGGGAAGGGGAGGGCAGGGCAGGGAGGATTGAGGGGAGGGCGATGAGGTGGGGAGGTGGGGTTGGGTGAGGGGGATGGACGTTTGTGAGGGGGAGGAGGCAGGTAGGGGGTAGAGGCGGGACAGGTGGGACACAAGGCACACAGAGGGATTGCAGCCTAATACAGTCCGCCCACCCCCACCTTGACCCCTGGCTTGACCTGCCGATGCAGTGGATGAACGGCTGCGGGCGGAGTGCAAGCTGCTGCAGGCGCTGGGCGCGCTGTGCTGTCGCGCGTGTGGCGCCTCGCTGGCGCGCAGCGCCGACGCCGTGCAGGTGGGGCGGCTGCGCTAGCTCGCCTAGTTTGCAGCGGTTCAGCTTCTTCCTGCTGCCATGCCAGCTCCCACCACTCTGTGCTTGCCCCTACCATGGCGTGCTTGGCGCTACCAAGGCGCTTGCACAGCTTCCCCTTTTTTGTTCCGCACTCCCCTGCTGCCCCCACTTCTCCATCCACCCGACCCTGCCCCCCTCATCCACCCTGCTGCACACAGATGAGCGAGGAGGGCATCAGCGCCTGCTACGTCAACAGCCACTCCTTTGTCCACGACATCGTCACGCTGTCAAAGGTGCCGTGCTGTGCTATGCTGCGCTGTGCCTCGCGGTGCCGCAGCGCCCTACAGAGGCGACGGCCGCGGCAGGGGGGTTGTCACGCTTTGGGTAAATGGGTCATGGGCATGCTGTGACTGAGCACTGGATTGGGTGGCGGTTTGCTTGGCGGTGGCAGAGCAGGGTGAGGAATCTGGCCTTGTCCGCCCGTGACCCCGCAGGTGTCTGGCAACGTGCTGCTCGAAGGTGGGCCGGAGACGCAGCACAGCTGGTTCCCAGGTGCGCCTTGCCCTGACGTGCCTACTGTTCCATGATGTGATCTGTGTCCCCCAGCGTGACGTGATGATCGCCACAGTGACTGCGAGAGGTCTCCCAAGGCGCCCACCGTTATGCTGCTCGCTCAGCCCATCGCTTTGTCACCTGGCCTGCATGCAGGCTACGCGTGGCAGTGCGCCTACTGCGGCTGCGGGCAGCACCTGGGGTGGAAGTTCACGGCGGTGCGCCCCGGCCTGCAGCCCGCCAGCTTCTGGGGGATGCGCCGGCCGGCGCTGCAGGTGGGCGGGCGGTGCGGGGTGGAAGAGCTGGCCCACTGTGCTGATGTGTGCGGACGCGACGTGTTTTGGCTTGGGCAGTAGTGCAGGTGCCAGGGGCTGCTGCCGGGCTGGTGGGCAGTGTGCTTTGGTCAGGGGTACCGGCAAGGGGGTGTGGTGGACTGCCTGCCAACCCATTTGCCCTGGGGTGACATCACCATGATGAGCCGCCCACCCACCACCCTGTGCCCCCACCCCCCCCACCCGCCGCTGCCCCAGGCGGGAGGCCACCGCGAGCCGGTGCCGCCGGCGGGCGGCTACCTGCACGGCGGCGGCAGCAGCGACGAGGGGGCGGGGGACGGCGGGTGGACGAGCGGCGAGGAGGAGGGCAGCCTGCTGGACTCGGGAGGGTCGCTGGCCAGCTCGGACGCAGATGGCGGCAGCGGCAGGCAGGGGGGCAGCGAGGAGGAGGGCAGCCTGCTGGATTCGGGGGGCTCACCAGCCACAGACAGCAGCGGCAGCGAGGAGGGCGGCAGCTAGCTACGGCGGGTGGTGCTGGCCCCGCCAGCTGCCAGTTGATCGTGACGTATTGTGTTTCATGCACCGCCTCTGAGTGACTGCTGCTGGGATGGGTCACCCTGCTTTGGTCAGCGAATGACATGTTCAAAAGGCCGAGCAACAAAATTGAATCGGAGGACTGGATTCTGTGGGGGGCATGTGTGGATTTGGGTGCATGGGACATTGAGGGCAACACGAGTCGGGGGCACGCTCAAGTACAGACAGAAGGAGCAGCGAAGTACAGGCATGCAGGTACAAAAGCAGGCTGGAGGAAAGAGGTGGTCTGGTGCTGCATGTTCCAATGCCCCTCTGTGTTGGGCTGTCGCGCGTAGTGAAGCTATGATGTGGTCGCACACCCGGGTTGTAGGTGCAGCAACGAGCCCTAAAAATTGAGCACAGGAGTATAAAAGATGGCTGCATTCTTACGCCGCGCCGGGCTTGCTCTTGGGCGTGGCCAGCCCCAGCGCCACCAGCGTTGCCGCCATGTCCTGCACCGTCTCCTTGACCGGCGTGATGCCCAGCCCCAGCTCGCGCTGCACCCGCCCGTTGTTGATCTTCTCCTCCGGCTGCCCCGCCTCGCCTGCACCAAAATCGCAGTCGGGGAAGCGCTCCTGGAGGGTGGGGGGCGGGGGTAAGGTGGGGTGGGGCGGGTGAGGGGGGGAATGAGGGGAGGGGGCGAGGGGCGGGGGCGGGTGAGGGAGGGCAGGGTTGAGGGCCAGCTGCGCAGTGCATCTGCTGGGAGCTTCCTGCCCGAGGTTTCAACAAACTTCATCCGCTAGTCTCAAAAACAATGTCAAAGGAGCTGGCCAGCTCCGTGGGGAAGGAGTGAGGCCCTCCTGTGATGGTTTGGTTGGGAGGGAGCAGGCAGGCAGGCAGCACCAGGTCCCCAACCAGATGCCCCACGTCATCCTGCGCCGCCAGCAGGTGCCGTGCCGGCAAACACTCTGGGGGGCAAGCGCTGCAGGCTGTTCCTGCCGTCACCCTGCCAGTTGCCTCCCACAATAGGGTCCGTCGTACCACTTTGCCAGCCCACCCTGCCGTGCCGCCTGCCCAGCCCGCACCTGGAGCCAGGAGGAGATGCTGGCGGCGGGGGTGGAGTGGCTGTTGGCCACAATGTACCGCCCGCTGGCTGCCTGGTTCTCGGCTGCCAGGATGTGGGCCCGGGCCACGTCACGCACCTGCAGGGGTGGTGATGGTGATGCAAGTGGGCACTGGGCAGGGCGGCACGTGCAGACTGATTTGGAGTGGGAATGCACACCGCGCCAACCACAAACGCCAACGCTGGCAAGCAACCGCCACTGAATGGTGCGCTGCAGAGGGCGTCGGCTGGCGCGCGGCGCGCGCGTGCTCACGTCTGCAAACACGGGGGCCCCACTCTGGGCTGTCCCCTCCACCCAGGCCTTCATGTAACCCATGCTGGTGGCGTCGGTGCGGCGGGAGATGACTGGACCCATGATGAACTCTGGAGAGGAAGGGGGGGGCAGGGAGGGAGATGCACACATAAGAATAACCAGAGGGGATGGGGTAAGAGGGTGAGGGTGTGGATGTGGGTGGGGCAAGAGCGAGTTGGGAGATGACTGGACCCATCATGAACTCTGGAGGGGGCATGAGGGGAGGCAAAACAGGTTGACGACAAAGAGACAGGAAGGGACGACGGAGGCAGGAAGGCCCAAGACGTATCCCGAGGGGCAGGCCCTTGCAGGTGAGGGGAGGGGTGCAGTAGTGAGGGGTGGAGTGGGCAGGGCAGGGGGCGGCAGCGGGAGGGGGCGGGCAAAGGCAGCACAATGCTTCATGGTCCTCTTCATCAGCGCCTCAGCCCCTCACCCTGGCTGCCACAGCTCTCCCCCGCACGCATTTACCATCAGGAACCCAAGCCACTTTGCATGCATTCCCACCCCGCCACACCCTTCCCACCCACCCGGCAGGATGGTGACCAAGTCGAGGCCCTGCTCCCGTGCAACCTCCCAGGCCGCGCGCTCCGCCTGCACCTTGCTGACCCAGTAAGCCTCCCCGCCCTCCACAGTCGACGTCTCGTTCCAGTCGGCCTGCAGGGACAAACCCAATGGCAAGGCCAGGCGTATAGGCAGTGAGGCGGCGCTGGTGGTGCGCTCGACTCGCCAGGGGAAGGGTGAGGGAGGGGGCGTATGCACGCATCTGGTCGTGCAACTGGGCAGTTTGGTGGCACAAGAGAGGCGCAAGGGTGGCACAAGGGAGGCACAAGGGGCAGTGGGTGGCGCCTCTCACCTCGCTGTACGTGCTGCCCTCCTTGGGTGCTGCCGGGTTGTTCATCCCCTTGATGGCTGCGCCAGGCGGGAGCAGAGGGGGAGGCATTGGGGGGGAAGGGGGTGTGGCTGATGAGCTGGAGGGCAGGTGCTGTTGACGTTGGGGGGGGCAGGGCAGGTGGGGCAGGCAGGGCAGGAAGGCTGCCAGGATGGCTGCCTCGCAGGTTTGCCTTGCACACACGGGCTGGAACGGCAAACGCACGTCGCAACTCTGCAGCCAGGACCCAGCGCTGCCCCTGGCTGGGAACACACGTGCCCATGCTGGCACCCACCCACCCACCCACCCACCCGCGCACGACGAGGTCAGCACCACGCGGCGCACATCCCCCTTGTTGCGCGCCACCGCCGCCATCACGTTGCGCGTGCCCTTGACGGCGGGGTCCACCAGCTGCGCCTGCGGGTCCCCCGCCTCGATGAAGAAGGGGGAGGCGCAGTGGAAGACATAGGTGCAGCCGCGGAAGGCGGCGTCAAACGCGCCCTCCGCCAGCAGGTCGGCCTCCACCAGCTCCAGGCTGCCTGCAGGGTGCAGGGAGGCCCACGCCCCAAGCAGGTGTGAGTGCGTGCAGGCATGTGGCGTGCTAGTTGACAGGTGGCCTGATGGCACCCTCTGCCAGCAGGCCGGCTTCCTGCTAGCCCCAGGCTGCCTGCAGAGTGCAGGGGGTTTGAGTGCATGCAGGTGCGTGTGACGTGCCAGGCGGAAGGGGGGCATCTGCCAGTGCTTGGGCGCCCCACCCGCAGCTTGGGCGCCCGGCCTCCCCGGCCACCACGCCCGCCCAGCAACCCACGTACCCGGCAGCGCCTCTGCCAGGCGCTCCAGGTGCGCCACCTTTTCGGTGTCTGCCCGGCTTCGCACCGTGGCACGTACGCTGTAACCCTTGGCCTGCAAGGCCAGGAGGGCAAGGGGCGGGGTTACTGGTGAGCATGGGCAGGCCTTCAAGGCAGCAGCGGCAGTGGCGGCAGCGGCAGCGGTGACGCAGGCACAAGCTGGAAGCGGCCCCTCGGTTCAGCGCACCAGGAGCTGATGTATGAGCTCTGTGGCCACATAGCCTCCTCCGCCAGTCACAGCAACAAGCGTCATCGCCGGCACCGAGGAGCTTTGCAGGCACTGGCTGGGTGCTTGGCTCTTGGGATATGCTGCGATGTGTCTAGTATTATAATACACGAGGCAATAAGGCAGCCAGCGCGCCAGGGAAAGCCAGGCCGAAAGGACACAGCAGGCAAGGCATGCCACGTTGCCGTGCGGCAGAGTTGCCGCTCCCAGCGAAGCACACACGCGTCGGGCAGTGATCAGCATCAGCGAAGAGGAGCCGCAGCTGGGGACCATACACAAATTCCAAAATGGGCAGGCAGCCGCAGCCAGCGAATTGGTCCCGGCCCTAGTCGCCCTTCGGGAGCCTGGTAGCACAAAAAACAGGAGCAGCCATGCAGGGCCCCCAGTGCCGCTTGGTGCTGCCGGGGCGCGGGGAGGCGCTCGTGGCGCTGCCCCTGAGCGGCCTGGACGCGCTCAAACGTGCTGTGGAGCAGCACTTTGACGCAGAGCTGCGGGGTCAGGTGCGCTGGCGAGCGGGGGAGCCGGGCTGGGCGGTGGCGGCAGGCGGCAGCAGGTGGCGGCAGGCGCGGCGCCTGGGCACCCAGAGCCCTCGCATCCCCCTGCGCTGCCCGCCTGCAGGACTATGTGATTACCGACACGATCAAAGCGTTTGACAGCGACGCGGACGTGCAGCAGCTGAAGGATGGTGCGACGCTGGTGCTCGCGTCGGCGGCCGACGCCGCGCTGGCGGCGCCCGCCCGTGAGCGCATCAGCTTCCAGCCCCACCCCAAGACGCTCACCATGGCGGGCGAGTTTGAGTACTTTGCGGCGCAGGGGCGGCACCCCTTTGTGTACGGTAGGTGGGGCATGGGGTGCTGCCGGGGCCCCTCCTGCGCTTACTCGATGCCGTTGCTCAAACTTACAGCCCGGCACCTGCTGTCGCGCATGACCTTTGTTCCATCTGGGTGCTCACCCAACCGCTTGCCCAACCCACCTGCCTGGCTGAGTGCAGCCCTGGCCGAGTTTGTGGACAACAGCCTGCGGGCAACGCGGCGCAATGCCCCCCGCCGCCGCGCCATCACCATCTCTCTTGTTGTGTCGGTTAGCAACCCTGCCACAGCTCGGGGGCTGGTGGCCATCCAAGACAATGGCTACGGCATGAACAAGCACGAGCTGGCGGACTGGGTGCGTGACAGGGAGATGTGGTCAGGGCCAGCAGCAGGGTGAAGGGTGTGGCCAGGCAGCAGATGGTTGAGGCGTTGCCGTGCTGAGGGCTGAGCACGGCAGCTGAGGAATGCAACACGCGCAGCCGCTGTGATATGCAGTGACAGCTACCTTTAACTGCCTGCCTGTTCAAGGATGCACGCAGCCGCTGCTCCCTGGAGTTAACACCACTTCTCCTTGCTGCCACCTTTTCCCCACGGCCAGGCGGTGATGAACCTCAGCATGGAGGAGCGGGGTGCAGCGCCGCAGGAGCCGGTGGCGGCGGGGCGCGGGGGCGGTGGCGGGGCAGCGGCCGGCGCAGGCCGCTTCCTCACTGGCGACCTGTCCTTCTTCGGCGTTGGTGAGCTGCCTTTTCTCTCATGTGCTGGGCGCCGCCAGCTGGCTCCATGCGCTGCTGCTGCTGCTGGCTGCTGCATGTGATGCAATCCACGTACCGGTGTGTGCCCTGCTGCCCAACGCAGGCTCCAAGAACGCCGGCTTCTTTATGGGCAGGTGCGCGCATGGGCCAGCTGTCGGTTTCTATGCACACGGTAGAGAGGCGGCACTGACGCCCTGGTGTCAGCTGCGCCATGCTGCACAGCGAGCTGCGGCGCTGAAGTGCTCACCTGTTTGCAGCCTGCTGTTGATTAACCTTATCCACCCTTCTACCCAGTTCCTACGCACCCATATCGCCCCTCCCCCACCACCCAAACTGCCTGCAGCTCCATCAAAGTGGCCACCAAGCGTGCAGACGAGCGCTACGTCCACGAGCTGTGCCTGGGTGCTGCCGACCTGGAGGCGCGCTACGCGGCGCGTGAGGTGCGCCCGGGCGGGGTGGGGCTGAGCGGAGGCAGGCGGGGCCGGGCGGGTTGCAACATATAATGCAGGGATGTTGACGCCCGCTGCGTGCCAGGACGCCCTGCCTGTTGTCCCACGTGCCAGCGCTGCTGCTCTGACACTGTGCCTGCCTGCGTTGTTCTCGCCACCTAGTAGCCTGCTGCTGCTCTCTCGGACCTCCCCACTTCCACCACCCTCTCCCTCACACCACCTAGCCCCTGCCTGTCGCCCCCCTTGCAGGAGGTGTATGTGGAGGACATGGTGCACCGCAACCCCGCAGACCCCTCCACCCTGGCACCCATGGAGCAGCCGTTCAGCGTGGCACGCGCCTGGGTGGCGGCAGAGGGCGAGGCGGAGGGCGATGGGCAGGAGGGGGCTGCGGTGGGGGCGGGCCCCAGCTTCACGCGTGTGGTGATTGGTGACTTGAAGCCGGATGTGCTGCGGCAGATCATGGATGACCAGCAGGGCAGCCACATCTGCCAGGTGGGCGGGGCCGAGGATGTGCATGAGTGGCGCGAGAGGGCGTGCTCAACCAGGGGCATGTGGTGATGGTGGGCCGGACAAGATGAGGATGGGAAGGAGGGTTGGGTGTGTCTGTCTGTTCATGGGAACACGGCTCGGGGGCAGTGCATGGTAGCATCAGAGGCTGCCTGCCTGGCCCACCTCCCCATTCCACCTGCGCTTGCCTGCCAACTCGGTTCCTATTGTGCTCCCTTGACCCACTCTGCCTCCTGCGTGCCCGTGCTGCCCTCAGGAGCTGGCTCACCTGTACCACTACTACCTGCACGGGGAGCAGGGCAATCGCACGGCAGGCGGCAGCAAGGCGATGCGCGAGGGGCGGCTGCCCAACGGCGAGCCCTTCCCCGACATTGTGCTGCGCTACCAGGTGGGCGGGCGGCGCTGGCAAGCTGGTTGGGTGCCCCAGCCATGGGCAAGGTGTGACCCAGAGCCCTCTCAGCACTCGCATGTGCACAAAGAACAGGGACAGGCTCCGTCTGCCCTTCCCTCCCTCGTCCCACTTCTCTCGGGATTAACGTATGCCCTCCTTCCCAAGTGACCCCCTGCCGTGCCCCTGCCCTTGCCCACATGTCCCCGAATCCAGGTGGACTCGCACACCGTGTGGCAGCAGCGTCTGGCAGAGGTGGAGGACGACATGGAGACCAAGCTGCTGAGGGCGCAGCAGTCGGAGCTGACATTCACCCTCCAAGTGCCCGACAAGGTGAGCGGGACGGGGCTGGAAGGCACCAGTACCTGGCTGCCTGGTTGTTTGCTAAGCTAGGTGGTTCAGCAGATGGCACCAACGGGTGGCCGTGGGCTTTAGCAGGGCGCACGCAATGCAGCGCCCTGCTGTGTCTCCTAGCACCCTTGCTGGGTGCTGTGCAATCCGTGCCTGCTGCCTTGCCCCTGCTGCCCCTGGCCTGCGCAGGGCACCGTGTGTGGCGTGCTCTACTACTACCCCTTCCAGAACGACCAGGAGACGGTGCCGGTGGAGAACCCGCAGACCTCCACCAAGCCTGCCAGCAGCCCAAAGTATGTGGGCGGGCGCGCCACGCAGCTGGGCCCAACACAGCTGCCGCCACGAGCCACACAGGCGCAGCCGCGAGCCACACAGGCACTGCCCCGCGGCACGCAGCTGGGTGGCGGCGCAGGGCCAGGGGGCAGCGGGGAGGAGGAGGAAGATGAGGAGGCACTGGGTGCCTGGCTGACGACGCCCATCTTTGAGGCGTTCTGGCAGGGCCGCCTCATCCCTGGAGCCCGAATCGACACACTGCCGTTTCTGGAGGCGGTGCGGTCGAAGCGCTCAGCGCAGGCCAAGGTGGGTGCGGGGCGGGCTGAAAACAGGCGTGTGGAGGGCTGAGTGAGTGGCCAAGAGGCGGACGGGCGGCGCAAGGTGGTGACATCTGCCAGCCCTGCTCTTTCTGCGTCCTGGCCTCTGAGCACTGACGTGGCGGGCGGAGAACAGATGTGGGGACGGCCGGTGTGCTTCCTTCATTCTTGCCAGCTCTGGCCTCTGCTCTTCACACGGCTCGTCTGTCATCCACCACCACCTCTTCCTGGTGCGCCCGCTCCCTGCAGGACGTGATTCCCGACGAGGCGTTCCGCCGCCTGCGCGGCGCCCTCTTCTTCGGCCCCGCCTTCCGCGTCACCCGCAACAAGTGAGCAGGGCCAGTGTGGGCTCCCCACTGCCGCGCCGTTCCTGTGTACTCACTGCAGGGGGGACAAGGCGGCAGGCACTGCAGGGCAGGGTGGCTTGGCCCGGCAGGGGATTCGGACGATGCGTCCATCCCAAAGGTGACCTCACGACACCACTTGGCTGCTGTGAGCTGCAGGCTTCTGTTCCGTGACAACCTGGCAGAGGTTCTGGCGGGGGCGGTGCCCGGGGAGCGCCAGATGGAGGCCAAGTTCAAGCAGTGGCTGCAGCGCTGCCACGCCACGCTGGACAAGTCGGTGCGCTTCGAGGCGCTGGCAGACTCGCGCACGCAGGTGACACAGGGAGCGGGGAGGGAGGTGATGGCAGGGCGGGTGCGCTGATTGGGTTGTTCGTGTGCGAGTGCTGGCTTAGTGGACAGGCTAGTGTGTGGCCCCTGCTCTTGCCCTTGCCCCTGCTTTAATGCCTGCGGTTTGCCCTGCCCAGCGTGTGTCGTCTCATCTGCTGCTGTACCTATCCTGCCCTCCCTCCTGCACACACCTCTGCAGGCCTCAGTGCGCAGCAAGCTGGGCGAGGAGACCACCGCGTTTGAGCGCATCACCGACGGTGCCCGCACCATCAGCAAGGGTGACGTGGTGCGCATCAACGCCAAGCCGCAGGCTGTGGGGCGCGTGCTGCACTTCACAATCCCGCAGGTGACGATGCGACCTGGGGCTTCTGTTGCAGGGAGGGTGCAGCGGGGGGAGGTGCTCCGCCGTCAGCCTGTCATGGTGGTTGAACTCAGCAGGGAGGGCTGCCTAGGCCAACTGCTGGCTGTCTCACTGCCCGGCCCGCCCACTTTGTGGCCTCTGCATGTGTGCAGCCAGCCTCCCCCTTGACTGACACACACCTCCCACCGACCTCCCCTGCAGGCGGTGCGGGAGGATGGCTGCTACGCCAACGGCCGCGTGCATGTGGAGCTGCTGCCAGCGGAGGTGTACGGCACCGCCTGCGAGAAGCAGTTCAGTCTGCGGCGCCTTGAGGCCGTGCTGACAGAGGCAGAGCAGCAGGAGCACCTGGGCAAGGAGATGCTCAAGGTGGGGAGGCAATGTGCTGGTCGGGACGTCGGTACCAGGGGGTGCCAAGGTCCGTTGCAGCGGGCTCAGAGCAGAGGAGAGCAGCAGCTGGTTTGCATTATCGCTGTGCAGGTGACGGCTGACCGACCGCTTTGGCAGGCAGGCAGGCTGCCAGCCGCTTGCCCTGCCGCCCTGTTTGCCCGAGTGCCAGCCGGCTCAGTACTCATGTGCCGTTGCCTGGCAACTTCCTGGTCGCCCCGCCGCAGGTGGCCAGCTCACTGCGCATTGAGCCCATGCGGTTTGCCACGGGGCAGGCCCTGGATTTCACAGCCGGCGACACCATCCCAGAGACCACTGTGTCGGTGCTCAACGGCGGCGGCCACCGCATGCTCAAGGCGCCATTCAGCAATGAGCGCATCGTGGTCACGCAGCGGCTGTGGCGGCTGCCACCTGAGGGGCAGGCGCCGCCAGCGGGTGCAGCAGGAGAGGAGGAGGAGCCGGCGGGTGGCGGGCGCGCTGCCAAGCGGCAGCGCAAGGGCAGGAAGGGCAGGAAGCAGGACGAGAACTCCGACCCGGCAGCAGCTGAGAATGCAGCAGTGGGGGGCGGCTGCGGTGAGGGCAGCCCTGGCATCCCGCAGGGATCGGAGCTGCTGCTGACTCTTGAGAACAAGACGCCCATCAAGGAAACCTTCCAGTTTGCTCGCATCAGTGACGGCCTGCGCCACTCTGGGCGGTACGCACTGGAGTTTGTGGCAGCGCCGGCGCCAGCTGGCCAGTCGCCGCTGCACGCGGTGGTGGCGCTCGTGGTGGCGCCGGGGGCGCCCTGCAGCTTCAGCCTGTCGGGCGAGGGCAAGGCTGTGGCGGCACTCAAAGACATCGCCCTGGGTGAGTGGGTCAGTGGCAGATGGGAAGCTTTTATGGCAGCGGCGGGCAGGAAGAGGCAGTGGAGCTGACCATGCATGTGACATGCCCCTGTTCTGCACCCTCTCCTGGCTCGCTTCCGCCACTGCTGTGCTCGCTTCTTCGAATTCAATGCGACCCCGCCTTCCCTGCTCTGCTCTCCTGCCTGCAGGGGAGGTGCTGCCACCGCTCAAGGTGATGTTCAGTGACAAATTTGGCAACCCGGTGCCCATGGCTGCCACAGCCACGCCGCCCAGCCTCAGCGTCAGCGCTGTGCTGCCGGGGCCTAGCGGCGAGCTGCAGCCGTGCGAGGAGCTGGCAGTGGTGGTGCAGCAGGCGGGCGGTGAGGACGGGCTGCTCCTCACGGGACTGCAGCTGCTGGGCAGCGAGGCAGCAGCGGCAGCGGCAGCGGCAGAGGGTGAGGAGTCAGGCGGCCTGGCGCTGTTTTCTGTAGGCGGTGGGCTGTCGCACCCCACAGGCCTCCAGGCGCAGGCGGCCCCCTCCAAGCAGAGCCTGGCGGTGGCAGAGGTGCAGCTGCACGTGAGCCTGGCCAGCTCGCCGGAGCTGGAGGCTGTGCTGCTGCCGCTGCGGCTGCGGGCAGGCGCGCCGCGCACGCTGCGCATGCTGCCGGGCCACCCTTGGGAGGCGGCTGGCAGCGGCGATGGTGCGGTCACGTTGCAGCATTGCAGCAGCCTGCCACCGTTCCAGGTGGCGGTGTTTGACGCCTGGGGCAACCCCACGGCCCCCTTAGCCGACCTGGATTTCGTGCTGCTGGCGGAATGCGAGGCCACGGAGCCGACAGCCAAGGAGTGCAGCGTCAGCGCGGTGGGCGTTGCCACGGTGGGGGGTGAGTCGCTGAAGCTGCCCCCGGTTGTTTGCCTGTGCTTCCGTGACTGCTGTGTATGTTTGCTGGAGGGTACGGTGGCACAGCAGGGCAGGGCAGTGTGGAAACCCTTCCGTAGCACATCCCTCCCCTGCCTGCCTTACTGCCATACTGCCTGACTGCCTTACTGCCTGTACTGCCTGCCTGCAGGCATGGTCGCTGCCTGCTCCACAAGTACCACCGGCCCAGCCACCCTGCAACTCAGCCTCAAGGCCACGCCATCCAGCGAGAACACAGTGGCAGCAGTGGCGGCGGCAGGCCCCACTTGCACCCTCGCCTTCCCTGTGGTGGTGGAGCCCTCGCAGCTGCCAGTGTCCATCCAGGTGCTGCGGGACAACCAGCCGCTGCCCACCAAGGAGGTGGAGGGAGAGGACGGGCCCACCACTGTGGCGGTGCTGGAAGGAGTGGCAGCCGGCAGCCAAGGTGAGAACTGGGTGGCCAGGACCTGCCGTTTTGTTCCGAAGGAAATGTGCAAATGAGTCAGCACTGTGTGCCAGGCAGCCAAGGCAGGGCAGGACAGTGGCTGTTGCTGCAGGTAGCAGTGTACATACCTGCTTGCCTGCCTGAGTCTTGCCTGCATCGTCCCGCCTATCTCCCCGCCTATCTCCCCGCTTCACTGGCTGCCTTCTCTGTCCCGGCGTCATGCCTGCCTGCCTACCCGCCCGCCTCCTGGTGCTGCAGCCAATGGGCTGCGGGTTGTGCTGCTAGACGAAAGCGGCGCCCTCGCAGCCCAGGAGTTGACTGGCAAGGTCACCGTCTCCTGGCGCAGCGGTGCCAAGAAGCTGGCTTGGAATGGCGAGCCATTCAAGTTGCCGCCTTGCACGGTGGGTCAATGACTCGACATGCGGGCAGGGCACGTTGGAGTTTGCCCCTCCATTGCAAGCGGGCAGCACCTTGCCTGCAGTTCAAAGTTGAGGTGCCGATGCCTCTGGGTGCCGATGCCTCTGGGTGCTGCGGCTGCCGCCGGGGGCTGGTGACACATGTTCATGCCGGCCCATTGGGTGGGGCTTGGCAGACTCATGTGGGCCACAACCACCATGACATGGGGCATGTCCTCCTGCAAAATCCCAGCCCGCCCAACGCCCGTTCTGGCCTGCAGGTGCCAGAACACGTGAGCCACGTCCGCACCGAGTGGGTGCGCGTCACCGGCATCGACCAGCCGCTGGTGCTGGAGACGGCGCTGGAGGTGCACCCCGTGCCTGCTGAACCCAACCACTGGGCGCTCAGGTGTGTGCGGTGGCGGGCTGGTTGGCTGGGGGTGGGCAGGCAGGCGCACTGGCGGGTAGGTGGGTAGTGTGCAGACCGGCCGGCCTGTGGGCAGGCTGTTGTTGCAATCCCATTATCAAAAGTCGGCACGCACCCACCTGCCCTGGCCGTCCCTCCTTTTGTTATGTCCTCCTCCAACCCCACCCCTGCTGCCCCTCCCTGCCTGCCATCCCTCCTTACAGCATGGTGGACCAGCTGACCAGCCAGAAGGCAGAGGAGCTGGGGGTGGTGCAGTGCGGGCAGCAGTTTGTTATGGAGATCGAGGCACTGGACGCCCACAACAACAGGTCTGTGGGATTGGGGTGGGAAAGGAGCGGAGGCCAGGCCCGGCCATGCTGTGCGACACTGGGGCGCAGGCAGATTGCCTGGTGGGCCGGTTCTGCGCACGGGCAGCCTGCTGGGCCCGCTGTGGTGGCCCCTGCAACAACCTGTGAATCCTGCTGTGCTCCTTTTCTCTTTCTTCATACGCTGCTTGCCCTGCCCGAGCCCCTGAGTAGCCTGTCAGACGTGCCGCCCCCTGTCGAGTGCAGATGCTCCGGCGGCGAGCTGCCGCAGCCAGCGCTGGTGCTGCAGGCAGAGGGGCCGCTGCAGTACAACGAGGAGGAGTGGGAACAGGGCTGGGTGTCGCAGGGCGGAGCCCAGGTGTACACTGTGCGCTTGACGGTGTCGGGGCACCCCGGGTGAGTGGCCAGGGAATGACTGGCAGGTGCGTTGGCACCGGCCGCCTTGTGACACTGGCATGGTGGAAAGGGTATGGAGCAGCGGCAAGAAGGGAAAGGCTGGCCTGTCTGCACGGATGCTGGCGCCGCTGCTCCTCCTGCAAATTGCCAGAATCATGCCTGCCTGCTCTCTTTCACATCCCAGCCTGCTGCTGCTCACCCTCCCGCTTGCCTGCTCCGCCTCGCCTGCCCCGCAGCATGGTGTCCATCACCGCGCGGGATGCAGCTGGGGAGGGCGGCGCAACGTTGCTGAAAGAAGACGGGCTGGAGGTGGAGCTGCGGGCGGGGCCGCCAGCGCAGCTGTCAGTGGAGGGCCCTGCCACCATCGAGTGCGGCACCAAGGCCACGCTGCCACAGCTGCGAGTGCGGGTGTGCGACGCCGCCGGCAACCCCACCACCAGTGAGACTTTCGAGGTGGGCAGGTGCCTGTGGCGGGAACCTGCTGGTGGCATGGCCTGGTGGTTGTGTCAGCGTGTGCATGTGGAACACTGGCAGCAGTGGTCTGCCTCTGAGATCCGCTCCGCACTGGCTTGCTGACCCAAGTCTTGGCCCTGCTGCCCACAGAACCCTGCTCTGCCCCCTTCTCTTCCCCTGATCCTTACATGCACACCTGTTCTCCTGCCTGCCTGCCCCTGCCTGCCGCCCTGCCCTCCCTGCAGGTGTCGCTGAACAGCAGCGCGCTGGCCACGGATGGCTCGGGCCGCGCCGCCTCGGTGGCTGCGGCGGGCGGCAACAAGGTCAAAGTGAAGAAGGGGGTGGCGGTGTTCAAGGATGTGAGGGTGACGGCGGAAGAGGCGGGCGGCTACGCGCTGCGTGTGCAGTCGGCCAGCCGCAAGGTGGCGGTGGCAGACGCTGTGCTGCAGCTCGTCACGCAGACGCTCAACACAGTCACTGACCTGCGGGTGCTGCTGCCAGATGTGCTGGAGGCGGGCGACTGCCAGGCCGGTACCCGCGCCGAGCTGCACGTCGCGATCCTCACGGAGAACGGGGCGCCGGTGCCGCTTGACGTGGCGGCAGGCAGCCTGACGCTCAAGGTCATGCCGCCAGGTGTGTGGCTGTTGGCCGGGGGCCTGGTGGGCCGACGGGTATCTGTTGCTGAGCGCCCAGGCTGTGGCCTGTTTGCACATGCACACTGTGTGACCTGGCAGTATTAGCAGTTCTACGCCTGCATTGCTTGGCCTGCACCGCACCTCCTGTCTCACGATCAATTCCCCCCCAACCCCTGCCCCCCACCCCTGCAGGCGGCGGCAAGTCGGATGTGGTGGCCTACAGCCTGCCGGCAGAGGCGGGCGAGGAGGAGGTGCAGACGGAGGAGGGCAACTACTTGTTCCAGCTGGCTGAGCTGACGACGGCTGGCACGTACAGCGCGGTGGCAGAGTATGTGGAGTCGCGGCCGGAGCTGGCTGCAGGGCTGCCCAAGAAGGAGGCCACTCTGCGCAGCGCCAGCGTGCGCTTCTCGGTGCAGCCTGGGCAGCCCGTCACGATGAGGTGGGCGGGGTGGGGCGCGCTAGGGCAGGCACCCAGCTGTTGGCCGGGGCAAGCAATGTGCGCTCCCATGTGCTAGCTGCTCTTGTCCTTTTGTTGCTGCTAAGCGCAGGTTTCTGCCTCCTCCCGGTGACCTGCCTGCACCCTGCCCTCCCTCCCACCTGCTCATCCTGACCTGCCTCCGTCCCCCGGTTGCACCCCTGTAGGCTGGAGGCTGCATCGCTGCCCGACAAGGTGGCCGTCACCAACGGCGGTAGCAGCAAGCAGCGCCTGATGCTGCGCAACGCTGCGGTGCAGCTGCAGGACTGCTACGGCAACGCGGCAGGTGGCAGCGGGGTGCAGGTGAGAAGGACACGCTGGTTGGTAGCGGTGACAGGGCAGTGAGGGCTGGCGTGCAGCTCAGCCTGTTCATCACCTGCATAACCGCCTGCCTTCACCCAGCCGACACTGCTACTCGCTCTCTAATCTCCTGACTCTCACACTGATCCCTTGGCCTGGAGTGCAGGTGCGCTTCCGCCTGCGCCAGCAGCCGGGCGCTGCTGGCGCTGACGACTCGCAGCTACCGGAGTTGCACACGCCCCAGGTGGGCGGAGCCCTGGAGACGGACGAGAGAGGCAGGGCGTTTGCGGGCGACCTGGCCGTCGTGGAGGGCACAGGTGGGTGGGTGCAAGGGGCAGGCGGGAGAGGCTGCAGGCTTGTATTGCAAAGGCAGTGAACGGGTGAAACGCCTGCTTGGCCACCCGCTCGGTCGCCCGCCGGCTGGCTTGCCCCCATTTTCGTCAACTTGGTCGGCCTCTCACCCGGCGTGCATCTGACCCTTCCCACTTTGCCCTGCTCTGCCTGTCTGCTTGTCCACCCGCTCATGCGCCCACCTGCTGGCTTGCCCGCCCTTCTGCTTCCGACTTCATCAGCTCAAGTCGGCCTGCCACCTGTCATTTATCTGCCCCTTCCCACCTTGCCCTGCTCTGCTTGTCTGCCACTTTAGGCCGCGCTGGCAGCGGTGCGCTGGAGTGTGAGCTGGTGTGCGAGGCTTTGGGGCTCTACCCCAGCTCAGCACATGAGCTGGAGACGGACAATGATGGCTGGGCGGTCTGCTGGAGCTGCCCTGTGCTCTTCTCTGACGATGCTGCCAGGTGAGTCACGGATCGGAGGTTTGTGAGATATTGAGATGGGCCTCTGCAACGCCTCCTCAGCCTGTCTGCCGGCTCAGTCGTCCTTGTCTCTGCATGCCTTGGCCCTTGACTCCCTGCGGGTGAGCGCTGCACATAAGTCCATCTGCCTCTGCCCCTGCCCCTGCCCTCTTCCTCCCCACTCAGGTTTGCTCACATTGAGCGGCTGAATGAGCAGCGTGGCCAGCTTGCGCAGCGGCGGGAGCAGCTCAACCAGCAGCTGGGCAGCGCACAGCGTGCCCTGGAGGGCGCCCAGCAGGAGCAGCAGAAGATGCAGCAGGTGGGCAGGGGTGCGCTGCGGGGGCCTGGGAGCGGTGGTGGCGCTACAGGGGGCAGGCGCCTGCCCCTCCCTTTTGTGATGGTGCAGCAGCATTAGTGGCAGGGACGCTGCAGCTCTGGTTACAGACAGGGCAATGGGCAGGGGTGATTACGCGCAGCAGCATGCACCACTCTGAGTGCCGCCTAGCCTGCCGCCCCCACCTCTTCCTGCCTTTTCCTTGCCCTTGCTGCCTTGCCTGCAGGTGCTGACCAGCAAGGAGAATGGGCTCGCAGGCCCCGCTCCCTCCAGCGTCAAGTCTGCTGAGAAGGCACTGGCAGCTGCACGGCGTGCAGCAGAGGCGGCGGCGGGTGCGGAGCCTCCCGAAGCGCTCGAGGCGCGGTACGGGGCACCGCACCAGGGCACGACAGCCTCGATAGACCGGCTGCTGCAGTCAGGTGGGTCAGGGCACGGGGGCCGTTATGCAAGCCGGCGCGTACAGTATTCGGCAGCTGAATGTGCTAGCCCGCACTGCATGGAACCTGGCATCCTTGCCCGCCGTGTCCTCCTTGCCCACCAGCCTGCTTACGTGTCCTACCCTTTGTCTGTCTGGCCACCAGTTACGCTCGTTTACCTGCCCACATGTCCTGCCCCCTTCTCCCTGGCCCCCTTCCCTACCCCTTCCACTCTCCATTACCCCGTCCCCTCCTCCTGCCCTGCTCCGCAGGCGACCCCGGGCTGGTGGGCGTGCTGGCTCAGCTGGCCACTGTGGACGACGCTGAGCTGGCAGCGGTGCTGTCGGCCAACATGCGGGGCAGCCTGGCCACGGTGGTGGTGACCGACGTGCCGGCACGGCAGCGCATGGCCCAGCTGCTGGCCCAGAAGAAGATGGCGGCTCCCGACATGCTGGCAATGACAATGCTGGTGACAGGAGGGGGTGCCAGCAAGGCGGGAGATTCGCCCGGCTTTGCGGGCGCCGGCGAGCGCGCGCACGCGCTGCAGCGCGCGGCGTGCCGGGGCGTCGACCCGCCGCTGGCGCTGGCGCTGCCCCACACGCGTGCGATTGGCAACATGCGGGAGAAGGGTGAGCCAGGGCACCTGGGAGGTGGGACGTGTTCACTGCTGGAAAGGTGCACATGCTGGCCACCAGCTGGTTCTTCAGCCACGCCTGCTTTTGTTTATCTGCCATGCCATGCCATGCCCCTGTGACTCCACTGCCCACTTACAAACGAGCCATCACCCTGCCCAGCAGCCACCTGTCTCTCACCTTGTGCCCCGCCGCTGTGCCCTCTTCCTGTTCTCACGCAGCCGAGGGGGTGGGCATGGCCGCCACCGACTGGCCGCGCGGCTGCCTGGGCTACGCCCTCAACCTGGTGCGCCCCGCGCGCCGCGGCCACCGCGCCTCCCTGCTGTCCAGCATGCTGGGCACCACCCTGGTGTTTGAGCGGCTCAAGGAGGCGGAGGCCTACCGCGAGTTCCTGGCCACGGTGGGTGCACACAAGTCTTGGTTTGCCATCAGTTTTGTTGCGCTGGGAGAGGGAGGTAGGCAAACGTTGGCAAAGGGGCAATGAGAGTTCCTGGCCAGCACAGCAGTCTGCACACAAACAGCTGGGGGACGCTGGGTGGGAGCTGACGTAGGGTGCATGCCTGGCCCCATGGTGGTGTCGACTCATGGCGCTGGGCAATGCAGGAATGCCAAGCAGCGTCAGGGACAGGGTGCTGTGGAAGTTGGTTGCGAGGTAGCTGGATGGCCTGTGTGGGCTTGCAAAATGAAGAGGATGCTCCCCTCAGCTCTTGCCTCCCAGGCTGGCAGTACATCGCGGATGGCCACCTGGCCCGGCCTGGCTTGGCTCCATAGCCTGGGCTGCTTGCCACTCAAGCTGTCCTCCCCCTGTCCTGCCCTCGCCGCCTCGTTTGCCGCGCGCCGCAGAAGCTGCGCACGGCGGCAGGCACTATCCTGACTCTGGATGGTCGCCGCATCACCGCCCAGGGCATCGTCAGCGGCGCCAGCTTCAGGGTGCCGCCGGTGGAGCAGGCAGACGTGCGGTTTGGCAGCAGCGGCACCCTCGGCGAGGTGAGAGGGCTGGCTTTGGCAGGGACGAAAGAGCCAAAGGGTGACCTGCTGGCCGCTTGGGAGCTGTGTGGTCAGGCAGGTTTGTTTGGCCTGTGTGAGTGAGGCGGCAAGCCAGCGGTCGGAGCATCAACCGTCTGCCTGCGCACTTCACGGACTGCCTGCTTTCCATGCTGGTGGTGCAGGACCCTGCGGCTGCGGCGGCTGCAGAGCAGGTGGCGGCACTTGAGGAGTGGGCGGAGCTGCTGCGCGGGCGCAACCAGGCAGATGCGGCTGCAGCACAGGCGCAGGTACGTCACCTGCTTCACCTTACCCGTTGTCTGCTGCTGCTGTGATGCGGCTGCGACGGCGGCTGCTGTGCCTGTTGGCGCCTGGGCCTTGTGCCTTGCTTATTGAATGGTGGTTGCTGTTGGTCAGTTGCGCCCGCTGGGGGCTGCTGCTGCTCAGTTGCGCCCGCGAGGAGGGCAGTGGGCGCGATGCAGATCCACGCCCGCCCCGCAACCGCCCACCTGCACCTGCTGCCTCCCTGTCGCCTCACACTTGTTGCCTCAAACTGCCTGCAGGCGGCTGCTGACCAAGCAGAGGCAGAGTGCCGGGGTGACCTGGAGGAGGTGGAGGGGCAGCTGGCTGAGCTGGAGGCACAGCTGGCACTGGGCGACATGGCCATGGGGGGCGGAGGCGGCAGCGGAGGAGCAGCAGCAGCAGGTGGGCGGGGCTTCTGTGGGAGGGCGTCCTGGTGGTGGGCTGGGTATGGCTGGTGCAGGAAAGATGCCGCTGGTGTCAGTGACTTGGAGCGGTGAAGCAGGAGGCTTGGGGCACCGGCCCTGCCATGCTGAGGGGCTGTGGCACGCAGGCTGGGGGATGCCAGATAGGTATGTGCTGCCAAATAGGTATTTGCTCACCAGCGCTGCTCTGCGGTGCCCTTGCGACTGCAGGTAACTCGGGGCGCAAGCGCAGAGGACGGCGGCAGCCGCAGGAGTCGGAAGAGGGCGCGGAGGAGGGTGCGGCAGCGGAGGAGCAGCAGGCAGCAGCGGAGGAGGGGCAGAAGAGCGCTGGCAAGGGCAAGCGCCGGCGCATGCAGCGCATGCGGACGTAACTGCACGAAGGCAGCAGGCGGCGCTGCCAACTTTACAACACAGATGTATCATTTCCTTTGCCAACACTCGCGTGCAAAGTGCTGTAACAACATGTTCTGGCAGGAGCACGTGCAGTCTGCAACGGCAACGTGATGATGGAATGGGCAGCGAGGTAGGGGCTTCTGCTTGGCTTGGCACAGCCTGAGCGCACGGCGGTTGTGGTGAACGAGTGGCAGGATGTAAGTGAATGCTGCTTAGGAAGTGTTCTCATGGGTGTCTTGCCTGTGAGGTGTGGCAGCCGCATGCCCAACCATCTAGTTCAGGGCGCTCAGCTTCATCGCTGCAAGCCACACAAGGGCGCACGACTGCAGTCACTCCAGTCGTTCCCCACGAGCCATTGTGTGCTGGCATGCACTTCACAATGCCTCTTTGCCTTTGGACCTCATTGATGATGCTGAGTCAATAGCAAATAGCCCGGCTGGCGGTCCCGCGACGGCGGCGCCAAAACGGCGGCAGCACCTCGGCCCTGAGAGCCCCTGCAAGGCCCTGCTCCCCGTTTATTTTATGAAAATTCCCTGGCTCTGCTGGCTGTTCTGGGAGCTGCTTTGGGAGCCGCAGAGATCAGTGTACGCCAAAAGAAGCTGAAGGAGGACTGGCTGGCCAGCAGCAATTCCCGCAGGGGGCTGCACTCTCGGCTCAGCACCTAACATCTGCTCTAACGCAGCCTCCTGGCGCGTTTGGCCCCGGCGCAGTCCGCTGTTCTGTACCCTGACGCTTTTTCTTTCGCTTAAAAGCGAAAGAAAAAATTTGCCCCCCCGTGCGCTTGCCCGCTTCGAAATCGCAATTAGAACATCAAAACAGGCATTGGAACGCTGTTCGGTTCGGTCATGATGCATGGCCAAGTTGGGCCGCGGTGACCCACCAGCAGTACTCCAGTGCAGCTGTGCCTGCTTGACAAGTGTGCTCCGCCCGGTGGGGCAGCTGATCCACTTGCTTGTGCTGTGCCTCCTCTTTAGTGGGTGCGGCCTTAAAACAGGAGAGCAAGCTACCTGCACCAAGTCTGTGTGTGCAGCGTCACTCTGTTGGCCCCTGCCGCACCCTGCCGCAACCGGTGCAGCATGAGCTCATGTATTCCAGCTATATCAGGAACCCATAGTTACTGCAGGCATAGACTTTTTAACAAAGGATCTCTGCGAATGTTCGGTGCCGCAGCCATCGTGCAGGAAACACGAATGGGCCAATCCGCAGAGAATGGGCCAATCAGCTGGCGCCGCCGCACGGCCGCCCCAGTGCTGTGTCTGCTGCGACCTTCCGGCTGAGCCGTAGTCGCTGACCTAGCAAGCCCTGATCGCCGCTTCTCTGCTTCGCATCACTGGCCTTACACGCCATGCCATGCGGAGGCGTTGATCGCACTTAGCGGCGTCAGGGCACACGTGAAGTCGCGAGAACGGCAACAGTTAGCGTTACCCGCCAGGCTTGCTTGCATCTTCATCATGTGGAGGATGCTGCAACGGCTGCGCGGGACCCCTTCAGGAGGTGGGTGGGGAGGGTGTGCACGCACACTGGGGAGGGTGTGCACGCACGCCCCAAAGTTGAGCGCGCTTTGGCCGGGTGTGACGGATAATACGCTGCCGGTTGTACTGATGGAGCGGTTGGGAGCGAGCCGACCCATTGGCGGCTCTGCCAGTCCGGTTGCAGAAGCTGCCTTCCCAGCTGCCGCCCACCGCCGGTGCATTGCGCAAGCTATGCCCTGTTCCTTTGCCAAGCTGTGTGCAGCGTGAGCCGCTGCCCACCTCTTCCTGCATGACCAGTCCATCGCGCCATGCGTGCCAGCCTGCCCCCGAAGCTCTCCTCAGCTTCTCGCTGGCCTGGCTTGCGTGTGCTCTTACAATGCAACGCGCGGCGCCTGGCAAATGCAACGCTGCATCGTGCAGGCAGCTGAATGAGCGGGGAGCTGACAGAGAGTGCGCCTGGTGGGCAGTGGTGTCCTGGGTGCTGCTGGGACACCTGCTGATCGAGGCGGCGCTGGGGGAGCGCCCCATTGGTGAGTGGGCTGAGGTGAAGGAGTAAAGCCCGCTGCAATTAAGCGCGCAGCGCATGGGAGGGCCAGCGGCCGTTGAGGAGCAGCTGGCACATCCGTGCCGTGCGTCAAGATCTGTACACCGATTAGCGCTCTCCTCGCTGCCTGCAGGTCATGGCACCACCCTGCTGAGCGTCGCCCACTTCCTGCTGGCCCGGGGTGCGGTGCTGCTCATCTCCCGGCGGCGCTCGCTGTTTGTGGCCTACCGTGAGCCGCTGTCCACCGCGCTCCTGGCCCTCCATTGCGTTCGCAACTGGGTAGAAGGTGGGTGGGTGCGTGGGTCCGTGGGTGGGTGTTTCTTTTTTATTGCCAAGTGCATGTGCAAGGAAGCACAGGAAGAGTCGGCCGGGCGGCTGCTGGCCAGCTGTTGTATGTGACCAGCACGCCCGGCTGATGCCCAGCTCGGCTGCACACCCCCTCCCTCCTGCTGCAGCGTCCGTGTACAGCAAAGTGCGCGGCTGCGGCATTGCAGGTGCCCTGTCTAGAAGCCGACTGCTGCTGCTGGCCTTCCTGAGTGGTGGTGAGTGCTGGCATCACCAGGCTCCCCCCCCAGCCCTGCCCCTGCCCGCCCCACCAACGTCCTGGCCAGCGTGGGAACGGGCCCCCGCATAGCGCACAAAGCATGCCGAAGCCGCGCCTGTCATGCGCAAGCTTGTACTTGCGGTACCGGCGGCCTCCCACCTCCTTGTGTGTGTTCCTTCCGTCTGCCTGCAGGCGGGCCCCTGTGGCCCTGCTGGTGCGCATGCTGGAACCGCCTGCTGCTGCCCTGGAGCTGCGTGGCGCTGCCGCTGCTGGCGGCGCTGCCCGTGTGGGGGAGCAGGCGCCTCTGTGCCCCGCTGCTGGAGGAGCCGGGCATGGGCAACACGCTGGGTGGCCTCTTTCGCCTGTTGGACCACGTGCAGTGAGTGCCTGCCGCCCGCCCTTGTCTCGCGCCCACCCTTGTCCTGCTTACGGAGGCAGCACAGCCGGATTACAATAGCTGCCCACGACAGCTGTCCTCAGCCCTTGCTCAGTAGCTACCCCTCACTGGCCGCTGCTTCTCCCAAGTAGGCTCGTGCTTCTCTGGCGTGCCATGCCCATCCGCCGCCTGCTCACACCCTGCGGCGCCGCCCTGCCTCCCCTGCGCCTGCAGCGGCACCGTCAACCCGGCCACCGTCCTGGGCACAGGCCGCGGCGCGCTGGGCCTGCTGGAGCAATGCGTCGCCATCCACCGCTGGCTGTGGCTGCTGCTCCTGGTGGTGCTGCCGCTGTGCGTGGCCGCTAACCGTGAGTGGCACGAGAGGCAAGCGTTTCAGGCGGCGTATGGTGAGGCGGCAACGCAGCAGGCGGAGCAGGCCGCGGAGCAGGAGGGGGAGGTGGCAGCCCAGGAGGCAGCGGGCAGGACAGCCTCCCCTGACCAGCAGCCGCAGGCCCGGCAGCCGCTGCACCAGCGGTGGCAGCGGTGGCAGCCGTGGCCGGTGCAGCTGCCTGCGCTGCCGCCCCAGCCCCAGGAGCCGGGGGAGAGGGGCGCTGCTGGCTACGCATTGGATGATGATGCTGATGGCGCAGAGGAGCTGCCAGGGCGGGGCCGGGGCCCGCCGCTGCCCTTCACCGGCTATTGGCTGTTCGACCTCTACTTCTTCAGCTCCCTCCTCTGGTCGCTGGCAACCGTGCTGCCGGCATGACAGCAGCGGTGGCGCCCTGCTGGCAGAGCGCTGGGCACGTGATGCAGTGCTGCATGGCCCGGCAGATCTGGCACCCGCAGGCCGTGCCATGGCCCTCTACACCGTTGCAGGTGTACACCCCCAACACACACCACTTTACCATTTTACCCCCACACCCTTCTCTTCCACGTCACTGAGATTTATGTGTCCCTCCCTGTCGCCCTTCTGCTCGCTGCCCGCACATGTCGGCGCACGGAGCAGGCCTGTTGCTCCTCCATCCTTGCCCTGCGATTGCCCTTTTCGCATTTCTCTTTCACATCCTCTGTGACAGGGTGCGAATCCCTGAACTTTTCTTACTGGCCCCTGAAGATCTTTGAAATTTTATACCAAAGTATGCAAGGAGCAACATTCGTTCAAGCTCCCCGCCTGTGCTCGTGCACGCTCACCCCCCATCCCTACTCCTCAAAACGCTCCCAGTGCTGCCCAACGCACTGTGCGCAACAACCCAGTCGAACCACCCGTGTCATGCCTTCTTTACAGTGCGCGTCTGTATCTGTTTGACATAATCAAGCAATAGCTATGCCGTTGGCCTGAGTGTGCCTGACTTGGGAGGCAGAAGGGGCGGCGGCGGCGGCCTGCATGCTGTGGTGCTGCCGCCCATCCTGGTGCCTTGGCCCTCCCTGCTCCAATGTTGCAACCCCCGCGCCACTCATCTGAGGTCAGTCGTAGCGCACGCAGCTTGCATAGTGCTCATTGCTTGGCACCTCTGGGTGGGCGAGTTCACCTCTGCTGCTCGGGTTTTGCCGGGGGCTGTGCCTGCCGGTGTCCGTCCAAGGCCGCCTCCAAGAAGGCTTTCGGTGAGGAGGACCACTGGAGCAGGCCACCTCTTGGTTTGGTGCGGCAAGGGCGTGCTGTGTGGCGGGTCCGTCCCCCTTGCCTCACTGTGGCGGTGCTCCCAAGCTCAACCCCAAGCTGCCTTTCGGCTGGTCTGGTGCAGAGGCACAGCTCCCAAGTGCCAGGCCCACACTGAGCCTGCTGCGCCTGCCCAGCCACCCCCGCACAGTCGCTGCGCTGCCTGCAAACCGCCGCTCCCCCACCCTCCTTGAGCCGCTCCCTCACCAGTGCATCCCAATGGAGTCCCTCGTGACTGCCAGGGCCATCATGGGAGCAGCCCTGCCGGCCGCCCTGCTCAAAGGTGAGCATCTGCTCTTATGAAGCTCCAGATCCTGACCAGTTGCAACAGGCTTGGCCGCCCGGGGCACCGCCGCTGGCGGCACGCTGAACCCATTCTGACGTGGCGTGCCCGCTCGACTTCTTGCTGCTGCGCGCAGCCGCCGCCATCGCCGGAGGCACCGTGCAGACTGCGATGCTGGGCCGCCTGGCTCCCAGCAGCTCGCTGGCAGCCTACGCGGCGGTGTCGGTGAGCATGCGCACCGCCACTCTCCTGTTCTTTTCCTTCTTTGTTGACGCTGCCGCTGCCAGGCTGAGCCACAGCATGGGGCGGCGCGACATAGCCACAGCCCGCAGCCAAGCGGCGCTCAACCTGACCGCCTGCCTGGGCCTGGGCAGCGCCATGGCAGCAGCGCTGCTGGCGGGGCGCCGCCAGCTGCTGGGCCTGCTGCGCTTGGACGCTGGCGTGCTGGCACAGGCGCTGCCGTTCTGGACGCTGCTGGCGGCCGCCATGCCCTGCACCCTCGCCAACCTGGCCATCTGCGGTGCCCTGCAGGCAAGCCACTGCTACCCTATTCACAGCTTTTTTCATCGCCACATTTGAGGCGCTTCCCCTCATCCACCTCATGCACTAGGTCCTGCAACCACGTCGAATCTGTGGAGTCGAAGTGTGGCGTCCACGCAGCCAAACCAGTACACTGGGGCACATGTGCTGCCAACGGTTGTGCGCCCCCTCCTGGCCCGCCTGCAGGGCCTGCGGCATGTGGGCGTGGCAGCTGCCCTGGAGGCGGCACAGGCCAGTGTGGAGGCGGCCGGCACCTATTCCGTGCTGACAGCCGGGCTGCTGCACAGCCTGCCACGCCTGCAGGCGGTGGGCTGCATCAAGGCGGCTGCCACAGTGTGCTACACAGCAGTCGGCCTGGTCTGTGTGATCTGCCTGGCCCCGGTGGCTGGGGCGGCAGAAAGCAGTGCACCAGAGGGGCAGGAGCCAGCAGGAGCAGGCGAGGGCGGCGGACAGCGGGTGGCGGATTTGCCGCTGCTGACAGAGGGGGGCATGGGAGGGGGCGGCGCCACCCAGCCCGAACACATGCAGCCAGGCGGCAGCCACCCGCGCAGCTGGCGGTGGCTTGCGAGCCTGCAGGAGGAGCTGCTGGGCGCGCTGATGTGGCGGCATGTCAGCGCGCTTGTGAGTGATGCGGCCAACGTGGCCGCCCGTGCACTGGTGCTCCAAGGCTCCAACTTTCTCACAGCCGTGGCGGCAGCGCGCCTCGGCGCCGCCCCATTGGCGGCGCACCACATTGCGACAACGCTCTGGGTGCTGCCCAGCCACTTGATTGCGGGCCTGCAGACAGCGGCGCTGGTGCTGGGCGGCAGGCTGGCCGCCATGCCAGAACTGCCGGGCGTTGAAGGCAGCGTGGACCGTGATGTGTGGCAATCAGAGCAGTCTCGACGCAGGTGAGCGAGCGGGATGGGGCAGCGGCCGTGGGGTGCATTGCAAGCGCAAAGCAGGTTCCACTTCCTCCTCATGCAAGGTCCCGCCGGCAACCCAAGAAAGCCGTCCGCTTGCTGCGCCCGCTGCGCCCTGCAGGCTCTGGCGGCGCCTGGTGCGCCGCCTGCTGCTCGCTGCCATGTGCCTGGGAGCGGCAGTTTCAGCCTGCTACCTGGCAGCCCAGCAGCCCCTCATCCGCCTCTTCACCTCTGATGCTGCCGTGGCTGCCCAGCTGCTCAGCCCCGTCTGGCCCGCCATGTGCCTCCTTGTCCTGCTCTTTGCGCCCACCCTGATCCTCACGGGCCTCATGTTTGCTGCCCAGTTGTTTGCCTACATGCGCTGCCTGCAGCTGCTGGGCTTTGCCCTGGTCTTCTGCCCCGCCCTGTGGGCCGCTGTCACCCTGGCCCCCGGCAGCCTGGCCGCCCTGTGGGCCGCCTCTATCGCCTTCCATGCCTGGCAGCTCGCTGCTGAAGCCGCCGGCGTTGCCAGCACATGGTGAATGGCGTGGGGCTGTGTCTCTGCCCATAGCATGCCCTCTCCCAGCCTCTTTCCCACACCTGGATGCAATGTCCCTCGAGCGTCCCGCGCTCTGCTTTCTATAGGAGGCAGCCAATCAGGTACACAGGGCGTTCTGCTCTCTGCATCTCGGAACCTTCACATCGATTTTCATGGGATGCACCCAAGTGTTACCAAGCATGGTAGCACTGGGGTCACATGCAGGGAATTGCAACCTGCAACTAGTTTGTCTGCAACTAGTTTGTCACTAGGGGAGCGGCGGCAGGGCGGCGGCGGCGGCGGCCTGCATGCTGTGGTGCCGGCCCCTCCCTAGTAGTCTTGGCACTCCCGGAAGCACTGGCACGCTCCCACACACCCACACCGAAACTCTTGTCTCGCTTAGGCTTCGTTAGGCGGCGCGAACACAGAATGGAGCAGCAGCAGGGTTTGCAGCCGGCGGCCAAGCGGCGCAAGAAGAGCAAGAACAAGTTCAAGCCCCTAGCGGCAGTAGAGCAGGCTCCACCGGTCGCACCAGCCCCGCCACAGCTGCATGCCGATCGTGGCGGTGGCCAGAAGAAGCGGAAGAAGAAGCGGAAGGCGGAGCATGCTGCTGGGGAGGTGGATGAGACGGTGGCTGCGCAGCTCGACGCGCCGAAAGCAGTGCAGCAGCAAGTGCAGCGGCAGCCAACACCAGCAGCGGCGGCAGCGGCGGCAGGCAGCGGCGGCTCGCCGTATGCGCCTGGCGGACGGGCCGGCCCAGCACTGGCCTCCCTCAGCGGCGGCAAGAAGGGAAAAGGTGAGGCAGCAGCAAACGCAGTTGGGGATTGCTCCTCTTTGTCCTGCCACCGATGTGCTGGGACGGGCCCCCGGCGGTGCCCAGCTGCCCAGCCACTCAATACATGCACAGCTGAGGCTTCCACCCTGCCCTGCTCCGAGCAACGCTCTCTTGACTGGCTTGCACACACCCTCCTGTCTGCAGGTGGCAGCAGCTTGCTGCAGCAGATGCGTGCGCGGTTGCAGGGCGGGCGTTTCCGATGGCTGAATGAGGCCCTGTACACCAGTGATGGAGCGGCGGCGCTGGCACTGGTGCAGCGGGAGCCTGAAGTGATGGAGCAGTACCACGCAGGTACACGCTGGAAGAGGGAGGGCAGGGGCGGGGAGGAGGGCTGGAGCACCACAGTGGCCTGGTGCCTGGTGGAAGAGGGAGTGCAGCAGCGGGGGTTCAGGGCAACAGGGGCCTGCACAGGCACTGGGTGAAATGCTGTTAGCGCACCCAGTGAGTGGGCCTGCTGTATGCTGCTTGCCGTTGGGTGTGGGTTGACGTGGGGTGCGCATGGGAAAGGAGACGCGCCTGCTCTTGGCGCCCTGCACTCTGTTACGTCACCGCTGGATGCCGCAGCTCCCCACCAATGCCCTGCACCAGCAGCAGCCCTCTGATACATACTAGCTGCCGTCTCCAGCCTCCCCACCCCACCTCCTCACACCCTCCCCGCCCTGCACCCCGACTCACAACTCCCACCACCCCCGCAGGCTTCCGCGAGCAGACCAAGGGGTGGCCGGTGCAGCCCGTGGACCAAGCCATTGCCTGGCTGCGCTCCCACCCCGCCGGTTGGGCGGTGGCGGACCTGGGGTGCGGCGACGCGCGCATCGCTGCCAGCCTGGCGCCGCCGCCGCGTCAGCAGCGGGTGCACAGCTTTGACCTGTCGGTCACCGCCCCGGGCGTGGTGGCCTGCAACATGGCAGATGTGCCGCTGCCGGCGGGTGCTGTGGATGCCGCCATCTTCTGCCTGTCTCTCATGGGCACAGACTACGGCAGCTTCCTGGAGGAGGCGGCACGCATCCTGAAGCCCGACGGCTGGCTGTGGATCGCCGAGGTGCAGTCGCGGTTTGTGGGTGCTGACGGGCGCAGCGTGCTGGGCGCGTTTGAGGGCGCGCTGGGCACGCTGGGCTTCCGCGTGCGCCGCAAGGACACCTCCAACTCACACTTCCTGGTGGTGGAGGCGCAGCGTACAGCGCAGCAGGGCAGCGGCGGCGGCAGCGGCAAGGGCAAGGGCAAGGACAAGCAGCAGCAGCAGCAGCAGCAGGGCGGCGGCAGCAGGGCACGGCCGGCCTGGCCGGAGCTGCGGGCTTGCCAGTACAAGAAGCGGTAGAGCCAGTGGAACTCCCCTGGTTTTGAACTGCAAACATGCCATGAATTGTAAAGCAACCTTCCTCTCAGCAAATTCGTCCTCCAGGGGTGCATGTGGCAGCAGGCGTTTCGGGTGCGCGTGTGCAGGAGGGGCCGTGGCAGGGCAGGCTTGGGCACGCCTTTGAAGTGCACCAGGAAGCCCATGCAAGCATAGACGACAACTACAACAATTTCAATTGTCTTGGCTCGCAACACAAGACTTCCTGGCCCCCAGGGCCAGGTGCTTGCAGGAGGCTGGTGCGGCAAGGCGGCGGCGGCATGCTGAGGGGTGCTGTGCTGCCCAAAGCAGTCATGTGTTTTTGGCTTGCCCGCTCAGCTTGCCATCGGAAGCCAGTCTGTCAGATCCGCAGACTCGCGGGCGGGCCAAGTGACCCAAACAAGCCTTGCCGGACGCGATCGCGCGGTTCTTGCTGCCCTCGCTGACTGGCAGCTGCTTGTGGCATTGCAGAGCGCATCCAAGCGTCTGGCGCACGTTGCAGCGTGGCCCTCCTGCACCGGCCGCTTTGGACGGCTGCCGCAGTGCTGGCAGCCGGCACAGCAAGCGCAACGGCTGTCTCATGCAGCTCTGACATCGCCCGGGACGCCGTCCAATCGCACGAGGCTGGGGACCGGCAGCGCTGGCACCACCTCCGCCGCAGCCCCCGCCCCGCTTCCTTGGCAGCAGCGGCAGCAGCCCCTGCACGATGAGGGTGCTGCCGTTTTTCGTGCTGCTCCTGGCAGCATCTGGGTCCAGTGCCATGAAGTCAATCCATACGGTGGGTGTTGCCTGCTGGGCTTGATCGTCGACGTGTACGCCGCTGCCCTGCTGCCTGCACCTGCCCCGGCAAGCAAGTTCTGGGTACTGCTGCTGTTGCTGCTGATGGTGCATGATGTTGATGATGCTTGTTTAAGATGCTTGTTGCTGCTGCCAACTGCCTGCAGGTCATCACCACCGAGTGCTCTCCCTACTTCAGCTGGCAAACGCTGGGTGAGCGCGACACACGGGGCCACCTTGTGCCCAGCAGCATGCAAGGCTGGATGGCAGATGTGTCCGTTCACGGCAGCCTGCGCCGTGGTGCTCTTTGCACACTACCTGCATCCTGCATGGATGCCAGCAGCCGGGGCGCCTGTGTGTGCAGCGCCCCCAACCCGGCTGCATGGGCACCCCACTGCTCCCTCTCTCCACCCACACAACCACCCACCCACGCCTCCCCTCCCCGCCCGCAGGCATGTTCTTCTCCCACAAGCGGGCGGGGCAGCCGGGCCCCATCACCCGCATCATGTGCTGCACCCCCGAGGAGTATGAGCGCCTGCCCGAGACGGACCGCGACCTGGTGCCCACCCACGTGGCGCCCTCCTACACCCACCACCCCCGCCTGGGGGACGTGTACTCGGCCTACAACAAGCCGCTGGCCATCATCGACTGGCTGGCCAAGAACGACGTGAAGGAGGAGTATGTGCTGGTCATCGACGCAGACATGATCATGCGCACGCCCTTCACCGCAGAGGTGGGGCGGGCAGGGTCATATTGTGTGCGGTTGGGGGTGGGATGCGGGGTTTGGTGTGGTCATGCGCACGCCCTTCACCGCAGAGGTGGGTGGGTGGGTGGGGCCGGAGGGGCGCGCAGGGGCAGTTAGGTGGGTGATTTGTGGGTGAAGGAACCATGTGCACGCCATTGTTGGCAACGGTGGGGGTGGTGGCTTTGCCTGCACGTCTGACGCGGGGGGCGGAGTGCAGTGGTGGCAGCTGTTGCTGCGCTGCCTCAGAGCAGGGCTGCTGCAACAGACAGGGTCGCAGGCGTGGCTGGCTGTGTGCTGAGGAGCAGATGGGCAGCATGCTGCCGTGCTTGGAGAGGGCGTCCGCCGGGGTTAGGCACCGTGGCCAGCGGTTGGCCCACAGCATGAGCCAGTTGCGGTCAGCGACCACCTGCCCCTTCTGCCTACCTTCTGCAGGACGTGGGCGCCAAGCCGGGCCTGGCATGCGCCGCCTATTTTGGGTACATGAAGGGGGTGAAGAATGCGCTGGCCATGAAGCACGTGCCGTACGTCAAGCCGCGCAACGACACGATTGCGGGTGCGGCGGGAAGGCGCGGGCATGTGGGGGGGCGGGGGCTGCTGTACTGTGCTGAGCGACGCGAGGGGTGTGGCTGGTTGCGCACCGTGGGTGGACTGCAAAAGCCTTTCAGCCCCGGCCCGTGTGCCACACTCACCACTGCTTGCCTGCACTGCTCACACACCCCACCCCTGCCGCACCCCCCCGCCCCCGCCCCCGCCTCCACCCACCGCCCACCGCCCCAGTGCCCACAACCTGCTGTGTCCAACCTTACCGCCACCCCTGCAGGCCCGCGCGGGCGGCGTGGCGACCAGGTGGGCGGCTTCACGCTGATGCACCGCGAGGACCTGCGCAAGGTGGGGCCCCACTGGCTCAAGTTCACCGAGAAAGTGCGGTTCGACCCCGACGTGAGTGGGGGGCGGCTGTGGGGTTTTATGCAGACGTGAGTGGCGTGTGAAGGGGGGGGATGGTGGGGCTGTGAGGGGAGTAGTGGGTGGGTGTGGTGAGCACGGGCTGGCGCGATTGTGTGCATTTATATGTGTGCTTGTGCCTGCTTGTGTACGTCTGTGTGGAGGCAGGCGTGCACAGAGAAGGCGAGGGCCTCTTGGTGCCCCCCTACTGCCGCCGTCCCTGCTGGGCCACCCGGCTCAGCAGGCCCCCATGGTGCCACGTCAGCACCCCTGCCCTCACACCGCACACCCCTCCTGCCCTTCCCCGCACCTTGCCCACCCCACACTCCACGCCCCACCTTGGGCCTTAGCACCCACACCCTCAGGCCCTGCCTGGTCTGCCTGCGTCTCCTCTTGCTCAACCTCCCGCACGCACCTACACATGTGGAATGCACCCTCATGCCCCGCACCCTGTGCAGGCCTGGGAGCTGTCTGGCGACGCCTACTCCACCCACAAGGGCGACCGCCCCTGGATCTCAGAGATGTACGGCTACAGCTACGGATGCGCCACCGCCGATGTCTGGCACACGGTGCACCATACGGCCATGCTGTACCCGGGATACGAGGTGTCAGGTGGGGGCGCGCGGGGGGCGGGGGGCAGGACCGGGATGTGCACGCATCCGCAGGCCTGGGTTCTGACCCCCATGCATGCTCAGTGCGTGGAGAGCCCACAGCCCTGTTGGCTCACAGCCTTTCCCGTGCACCTGACCAAGCGCCCTGCTTTGTGAGCTGCATTGCCCAGCCCGCGGCTCTCGCCAGCTCCTTCCTTCCATTCCGCCCTGCACCATCCCCGAACACCTCCACGTTCTTCTGTCTCTCACCCTCTCTTCTCTTTCTCACATCGTCCCTCAACATCCCACCCCCTTCCCCTGCCTGCAGAGCCGCCCCACGTGCTCCACTACGGCCTGCTGTGGAACGTGCCCGGCACCAGCTACTCATTTGACAAGCACTGGCATTACCAGTTCGACCCGCTCTCATGCCCGCCCTGGCAGATCGGGTGGGTGCTGGCGCGGGGCAGGCTGATGGGGGCGCGATGGGGCGGGGCGGCGCAGGGCGAGGAAGGGCGACTGAGGCAGCGCGGCTGGGTGCTTGTGGGTGGGAGCAGTACTCTGTTAGTGTTGCGCTGACAAGTGTCAGGTGCCGTCCCCACCTCGCCGCTCCCAGCAGCTTTCCCCGGCAACCACTTCCGCCCTTGCACGCCCTCCACCACGGCTCGGCCTGCCCCGCCCCCACCTGCGCCTGCCCGCTCCCCTGCCAGCACAAAACCGCCCCCACCTGCCCCTGCCCCATCCCCCCCTGCAGCACAAACCCGCGTGAGTCGCGCAAGGGCCTGTTTGCCCCGCCCCCCCACCCCCGCTCCTTCAACACCAGCGGCACTGCGCTGCTCAGGGACCTCATGTCCATCGAGGTTTGGAGCCCGCCCGCCTGCCCGCCTGCCCGGGGATTACTCCTCTGGGGAGTAAATGCTCCGCTTGAGGGATTGCTTGCCCGCCTGCCCGGGGATTACCCCTCTGGGGATTGAATGCTCCGCTTGAGGGATTTGCGGGGCTGGGGACTGCTCCTGCGGGAGTCTGCTCCTGTGCCTCCCCTGCCTCGAGGGGTGCCGGCGTGGCTTGATGCATCAGGCCACCCAGCCCCTGGCCGCTGCCTCCAACAGACTTCCGAATGTGTCCCCCTCTCCCCCCTGGTAGGTGCCCATCACCCTGAACGCCGCCTTCTGCGAGCGCTTCCGCCGCGTGTGCCCACCCAGCGACGAGCTGGAGCGGGAGTGCAGCAAGGTGCGGGGGTGCAGGGGTTGGGCGGTAGGCTGCTTTGGGTAACATGCTGAACCTGTGGCGGGGAGTGCAGCATGGTGGGGTGATCAGGCCGGGGCAGGGCAGCGAGGTGGGCACATCAAGAGCGTGGGTCGGGCGGGCGGCACACGTGGGTGGGTGGACGGGTGGGTGATGCGGTCATGCGCGGCGCATCCGCCCCTTGCATGGCGCAGATGGTTGCAGCAGGAGAGCAGTGCACTAGAGGAACTTTGCATCTCTCTCCAGGATAAAATTCCGCCTGCAGGCTGAGCAGATGCTGCATGGTTTGTGCCAACTCTCGCCCTGCCCGCTCTTTCCAGCTTCTCAAGCTGCTTCGGAAGCACCCCCCCTCATCACAACCGCAGGCTGAGCAGATGCTGCGTGACTACGACGAGGCGTTTGCGGAGCTGGAGAAGACGCTGCCCGACCCATGCCGCGACCAAGGCAAGCATGGGGCAGGGGACCAGGGTGGCATGCCGGCGGGGCGGGGACGGCGGGCTGCACAGCACCTGCTGATTGCATTGGTGCAGGCAGGGCCAGCCAAGGCGGCTGTTTGCCTGTGTCCCTTGACCCCGCCGGCGCCCAAGGGGCTGGCGCCTCGTGCTGCCATGCCTGTCCGCTGCTTGCTTGTCTGCTTACCTACCTCTGCCCGGTGACTGCACTCCACCTGCAGACTCGCGCTGCCCCAAGTGGGCGGCGGATGGGGAGTGCGAGACCAACCAGGTGGGTGGTTGGCCGACATGAGGGCAGCACATGCGCCCTTGAACATGGGGCCTGACAGCCCGCCCCTGCCTGCCTGCGAGCCTGCCAGTCTCTCCTGCCTGCCTGCCCACCTGCTGAGGGTCACGGGGCCAGGTGCAAAGGCATCCGGAGCCGGGATGAAAAGCCTCCCTGCGGTCCTTGCCAACCCATGCTGTCGCCCTGCCCTGAAGCGCTCTCGCTGCCTGGTGCACCGCACCACCCCGCCCCACCCGCCTCCCCTGCAGGGCTTCATGTTCGACAGCTGCATGCTCTCCTGCAACGTGAGCAGGGGCAGGGTGATAGTGGCTCGTGCCTGGGATGGCTCACTGAAGGGTGTGCCAGCCGGCCGGGGGTGTGATGGGCAGGATGGCGGAAGCCTGGTGGGGGCTGGCGGCAGCCGTGCTTGCTCGCCAGAATGGTGCCCTGCCTGGCCTGCCAAGCCTGCGGCAGCAGCCTGCCAACTACTGCTGACTCGGCATGCTTCCGGCAGCTCGGCCCGCTTGACCCGCTTTCCCTGCGCGCGCTTCCCTGCTGCAGCGCTGCCTGCCTCGCGGCAAGCGGGGCAGCGCCCCGGCACTCAACGCTGTTGCTGAGGACACCCAGCAGGTGTGTGTGAGATGGGTAGATGGGGCGGAAACAGACGCTCCTTGGCCATTCTTCTTGCGTGGCAGGCTGGCGGCCACACAGATACCTTGCATGGCTGTGTCAAACAGACAGCACCCTGCGCCCCGCCCTGCTCACCCTGCTGCTGCTCACCCCCTGTCGTCCAAACACAGCTCGACCCAGCCACCAAGCGCCAGCAGGGCTTGACAGTGAAGGACAGCATCCAGCGCCTGCGTGGCGGCGCGCTGCACGACGCTGCGGTGCAAGCCGCGGCCAAGGAGCTGCGCCGGAAGTGCACGGGGCACCTGGACTGGACAAAGGGCCAGGTGCGGGGGCGGGTAGCTGGTGGGTGTGTTGAAAGGGTGCGTGCATTGGCATTGCAGGGCGGGTGCAGCGAGGTGCAGTTTGCGTGTTTGGAGCCACTGGGCTTGGCGGATGCCACAACCGTCACAACTTACCATGCTGCATCCCTGGGTCTGCACGCCCCACTGTCCTGCCACCCTGCACTCCCCACTCCCCTGCCACCCTGCCACCAATGTGCCGCTGCCTCCCCTGCCCGCTCCCTTCCCGCAGGTCAACGACTGCCTGCGGCTGGCAGCCAAAGGCAAGGCGTACAAGCCGCAGGAGGACGCCGGCGTGGTGGCGGGCCAGCAGCGCGCGGGCGGCGGCGTCCAGCAGGCGGCACTGGCGGGGGAGGACGAGGGGGAGCAGGGCAGCGCTGGCGAGCAGGGGCAGCGGCAGGAGAAGGAGCTGCATGAAGATGAGGAGGTGCTCAAAGAGCAGGCGGAAACGGATGGGGAGGCTGGCGGCGGTGCTGGCGGCGAGGGCATTGACCAGGCCGCCAAGGACGCGCTGCTGGATGAGGGGCTGCTGCTGGGGGAGCGGGCCAACCAGGGCGGCAGCCTGGGCGGGCTGGGCGGCACGCGCGGCACCGTGAAGCGGCTGGACGACGAGGATGATGAGGGGAGCGGTGGCGACGGCACGCTGGGTGTCAGCCGGCTGGGGCTGTTTGGCGTGCTGCTGTGGGCGGTCACCCTGGCCATCGCTTTCCTCCTGCTGCCCTGGGCCAAGAAGGCGGTGGGCCGCGGCGGCCGCGCCGCCTTCCTGCCCAGCGCCAGCCCGTACAGCAAGAAGGGCGGCCGCGAGGACTGAACGTGTGCGTGCGCACGCATGCCGCCCTCATTTTATTCCCCCTTTCCCGCTTGTTTATCTCCTGCTCCGCTCTTCCTCTTCTTGTCAAGTACAAAGCACAATCACCTCCCGGCAGAACTGCACCGTGACTGCTGCCCTGCAGGGCCAGGCACCGCCCTGTCTGTTGACACCGTTACACGCACTCGTTCGCAGTGCAGGCGCATGAGACAGCACGCGGGTACAGCGATAAGGGCATTGGATGGTTGGGTCTGTAAAAGGGGTGGGGAGATGGGCACGGTTGGGTCTGTAAAAGGTTGTCAAGGGGTGAGGCTGAGGGCGGGGTGAGAAAGAGGGAACGAGGGGGGGTGATCATCAGAAGCAGCGAGTAGAAGGGAGGGCGGGCGGCTGCCAGAGCTGCTGCAGCCAGCCATGCCTGGTTGCGCCTTCCGCAACCCCCAAGCAGGGGCATCTGGGGCAGCTCCAGGCCAGCTCCCTTTCAGCGTTACAAAGCGAGGCACCCAGGGCTGCGACCAGGAGCGGGGCCAGCCCACCCCAGAGCGGAGCAGAGCAGAGCAATCACAGCGTGCATTCCTTGCTTGCTTCAGGAGAAGCGGAAGAAGCCGCCGCCGCCGCCGCCGCCGCCGTCCACCTGCAGCGCCATGTGCTGCGGGGTGCTTGACAGCTCCAGCACGTGCTGCATGAAGCGGGCGGGCGTCTCCACGGAGGTGCCCCCCAGGAAGACGTCCCGCCCCAGCTTGCTGCTCAGCCGGTGGGCGCACCGCATCTCGCTGTAGGTGACGCCGCCCACGATGAACACAAACAGGCGGCGGCCCTGCGGGCGGGTGCAGGGGGGATGGGTGTTGATAAGCAGAGGAGGCAGAAGGCAAGGCGGGCTGAATGGACGGGACAGTGAGGGGCAGTGCGGGGCAAGCAGGGGAGACGGTTGCGGCACAGGGACCAGACCTCAGGCGGGGGTGCCGCTGCGCACACCACTGCTGCTGCTGGGGCTTAGCCAGCTTGCCACACGCAGCACCGCCCCAGCCCGCCCCACGGTGGCCCACCTTGCTTGTGTCCGCCTTGTCCGGCGTGCCGCCCGCCCCGCCCTTCTTGGCCCAGGCCCCCGTGGTGCGCACGCTGCGCACGCTCTGCCCCAGCCCCGCCTTGGGCGTTGTGTCGGCGCTGCTGGGCAGGCTGCCGCGGGAGCCGGAGGGGCTGGCGGGGGTGGCCACGTACGGGTACTCATCCGTGGACAGCTTCCCCGCAGCTGCAGCAGCCAGGGGGCAGGCGGCGGTGCAGTTGCATGTGAGGTGGGTTGGTGGGTGTGGGCGGAGCAGGGACCAGGAGGGTGGGAACACTGCCCGTGCAGCCAGTAAACCGCTGGTTTTCAGACGTGCCCGCCAAACCCCACATGGACACAGAAGCTCTCCCGGACACAGCAGCACTGCCTGCCCCCCATTCACCGCTCCCTCCAGCGCCTCCTGCAGCATGGGCACACACACCTGCCTATCCCGCTCCCCACACCCACACAATGTATGAGACCAACACAAACACACACACCACAGCTCCCACCCACCCGCGTCCTCCAGCACCTCCTGCAGCATGGGCACAAAGCGGGTGAGCGCAAAGGCCTGGTCGTCCTCGTCCGCCTCTCGGTCCTTGCGCACCGCCCGCCGCCGCTTGCGGCCAAAGCTGATGCCGCCGCCCTTGGCGCGCTTGCGCACTGCGGGGAGGTGGGATGGGGCAGGAGGAAAGTTGGTGAGCAAGGGGTCAGTGAGGGTAAGCAGGCGACGGCCCTGGGCAAGTTGAGAGATGGCCAGGAGGCAGGAGGGTGTGGCAAAGGCAAGCAGCCAATGCTGTTGCTGCCGACGCCCTCCCAGCGTTGGCCTCCCAAGACACCAACAGACTGCCTGTAAGCTCACATGGCACCCACCGGGCACCCCCCGGTGTCCCAGTTTGGTCACGCTCACGCATGTCAACCTTGTCACCCCACTTCCTACGACAATTTAACACAAGCACACATATATACATCATTCCCGCCCACCCACCGGGCACCCCCAGGTACTCCAGGTTGGTCACGCACGCCATGTCCTCGGGCGTCAGCCGCGCCACCTTCTGCCACTGCTGCTCCCGCGTGACATCCAGCTTCTCCAGGTGCGTGGCGCTGTAGCACATCAGCAGGCGCACCTGCAGGGGCGGCGGGCGGGGCAACAGCGGGGGGAAGCGTGGAGAAGGCAGTCAGGGGGATGGTCGGGTGGGTGGGGTGCAGCAGGAAGTTTGGGCTGGGGTGATCGGCTTGGCAGCGCAGCGTGCCCGCCCCGTTCAGTTACCACCTCTCCCTGCAATGCCACGTCCCCCACCTCGCCTCATGCCTGCCGCCACGCCGCCGCTGCTGCAACTACCAGGCACGCACACCGCACAGCGCCCCGGCGGCGCCCACTGCGCACCTTGTCGGCAGCGGGGATGGACTGGTGTGCTGTGAGGAATGCGATGACCTCCTTGCTGGTGGCGTCGCCATACACCAGGTCCTGCTCCAGCTTGCCCAGCTCGGTCTGTGGGGAGGGAGGGCAGGGGGCAGGTGGGCAGAGGTGGAGTCGGAGTGCATGGGTGAGGCGGGTGGGTGGAAGGGTGGATGCCCACATGCAAGGCAGTGGGGCTGCTTGCTGGCTGCAGGACAAGCAGCCCTACACCTCGTGGTCTGGGGGCCCATGTGCCTGCCCTGCCTGCAGCCCATTTCATGTCCAGTAAAAGTGCTGGCCCTCCTTCTTTCCGCTCGTGCGCCTGCGCAGTGCAGCCCCACCACCCGCACAGCTGCCCCCCTCACCAGCGCGTCGTCGTTGATGCGCGTGTTCAGCTTGCTGGCAATCTCAACGTGAGCAGCCAGCTTGGACAGCTGGTCCCTGTGAGCGGCGCAGGTGCAATGGTGGCAGGCTGGCGGGGGCGATGTCAGGGGCAATCGGACAGTGCAGCATGCAGACGGCAGCATGAGAGGGAGGCGGGCAGGCTAGGCTGGCCGTGCAAGGCGGCATCTTCACCCTGCGCAGCAGCAGCCCCCTGGCTTGCACAGCTGGCTAGCCTGGCTGGCCTGGCTGCCCAGCCATGCACTGCACGCTGACCTGCAGCAGCACATTCTTCCCGGCTCCGCTACCTCACCATCCCACCTCCACTCCCTCTGGCACCTCCCCCGCTGACCCTGTCCTGCTGACCCTCCCCTGCTGACCCCACCCATACTCAAATATGCTTCATCGTGATCATGCCTTGTCCCCAGCCTGCAACGCTCCCTTCTTTTCATACAACACCCTGCCCCCCACCTGTACTGCGGCAGGCTCTGCAGCAGCTTGGCCATGCCGCGCAGCTCCATGTCCCCCACTCCCCCCTTGCCGCCCTTGGCCTTTGAGTTCTTGGCCCGGAACTGGTCCATCAGCCCGCTGACCGCCAGCGAGGCGGCGGCAAAGTGTTTGTGCCGCAGGTCGGCAAACAGCGCGTCACGCTCGTCCAGCACGTGCTCGCGCTGCTCCACCTTGCCTGCGGCAGGGGCAGGCGGCCCAACC
Organism: Micractinium sp. NFX-FRZ; assembly: GCA_029339195.1. Classification (NCBI taxonomy): domain Eukaryota; kingdom Viridiplantae; phylum Chlorophyta; class Trebouxiophyceae; order Chlorellales; family Chlorellaceae; genus Micractinium; species Micractinium sp. NFX-FRZ. The sequence goes on along the minus strand of JAPTJF010000449.1, from coordinate 281 downwards.
GAGGTGCGGGGCGGGGAGGGGACGGGTCAGCGGCGTGCACGTGGAGGGCGTGTGATCGGGAACAACAGGCGGGCATGGTAGCAGCAGCAGTGCTCAGGTCAGACGGTGAAGATTATGCCTGCCCATCTGCCCAGCCCATGCCCATACACCCAGCCTTGCTGGCGCAGCAGGGCGTGCAGCCTCCCTGGGGTCACATGTGCACGTGCTCCCCCCCCCCCCCCCCCCCCCCCCCCCCCCCCCCCCCCCCCCCCCCCCCCCCCCCCCCCCCCCCCCCCCCCCCC